>CM064883.1:95518711-95827397 GCA_003313485.2 Penstemon barbatus | reverse complement strand
TTCCACGATGGGTCTCTCTGTTCGGGTCGTTCGATGCGTTCGATCCCCTATCGAACCACCTAGTCATATGCACTAGCATTCAATGCCTTGTTCATGAAACGACAACAAATTCACTTCATGTGAATCATGCATAATCCTACAAGTCTTGACGATTCATTCGATACCCCGTCTCAATATGAATCTATGACTTGGAACATTTTTGAGATCACGACCTTTGAGACTGTTTCATGATTAATCGCACCCATTACTGAAGTGAATAATCCCGTAGTCATGAGTGATCTCAGGGTTTCATCCAATCGCTTAGATACGTTCGCGAGAGATGAAGTTGGCCATTGTTTAAATTCACGTACTATGAATAAACGGGCGTATTATCTTATGAATCATAAGATTGCTTCTAAAGGAAGTTCCTTAACAAGCTTATATTTGTTGGCTTGCTGGGCACTATCCTATCACAAGAAAGGGCGACTCTAAAAACTCCCTCATAGCTGGAAGCTTGCCTTCTTCTCGACCTCGAACGTATGCCTGATCGGACGATGCCTTGGCCTGCTCAAGTTCCGACTTTAACTTTGCTACTTCTTCCTCAAGGGCCCTCTTTCCTTCGAGCTCTTTCCTAGCCTCCTCGAGCTCCTTCTCGACCTCAGT
The DNA here is from genome assembly GCA_003313485.2 of Penstemon barbatus. Taxonomy (NCBI): domain Eukaryota; kingdom Viridiplantae; phylum Streptophyta; class Magnoliopsida; order Lamiales; family Plantaginaceae; genus Penstemon; species Penstemon barbatus. The sequence goes on along the minus strand of CM064883.1, from coordinate 95,826,755 downwards.
AAGCTTGGCACTAGTCTCTCTCAATTGACCGGCCCGGCCGTAACAGCTTCCTCTTTGAGAATGTTGTGGAGAGCATTATGAGTTTGTCGAGACTCTTCTTCTAAAATGGCTAGTCGATGAGATTGATGTGTAAATAAATCTCCAGCCTGCAAAAGGACATCAGTAATAAGGCGAGATTTCGAAAAAAGTTAATACATTCGAAGAAAACATGTACCCCCTGATATGCATAAGCGAAATCGCCCATGATCTGAAAACCGTCTTTCTGGAAAAGCTCGGTATTATCATCCCTAAACCTTCCGGCCATCAGAATTCAGAAGGACTTATCCACCGTATGTTCACCATTAGGGCCAAGGTCGGACTCGATGGTCCCGTCCTCCGGAAACCCAGCAGCCCTCGGTCCGCGAAGGTGATCCTCTATAAAATCTACCAAATCCGGTTCCAAACGACCTGGTCGACATTGGATCAGGCCTGGACTCCGACCAAATGGCCTTACTCTTCTTGAAGGCTCGGGATCTTCGCTATTCCTTTTTCGGGCCACTCGAGCTTCAATTATCTCTTGGGATTGGATCCCCTTTAACGTATAATAGCTATAGCCCGCCGCAGTCGGATCAGACGTAACAGTTGATAATACCGATTGCAGAGGGCCAGAAGCTCGAGGTTGTGAAGTTCCCTCGGCAGCAATTTGAAGAAAACATGTAGCTATGTTCGGAACTGCAGAAGTGTCAGTTCTGGCATTGGTTCCTCCAATCATCAAAGTAGCCCTGGATTTCTTCTGCTTGCAGGGTTGGCCCTGGGACTCTGTAGAAAATGAAGCAACGACCGAACCGGCTACGGAGGTTCGAAACTTCTCAACAATCTCAGCTGTAAAATTGAGAATGGATTTAATTTCGAGCCAAGAAAAATCAACCGAATTATAGGAAGAGAAATAGTATACCTAAGGTGGGAGGAGCAATTATAGCAGGGTCCTCCTCATCAGTCCGAGCAACTTGGTTAGGTGGATCGTCAGAAGGCGCGGTCGAAGATTCCCCAAAATTGATAGGAGGGGCAAGATAAGAACATTCGCTGAGCCCTGCCATTCTCAAGACCCTCTCTTGGGTCAATAAAGCGGTTTGATAAAGATCATGATGGAGAGTCTGCAAAAATTCATCCGGAAGCTCGTGATTCATCCGTCCTGTGAGTTTCCGCCTACCATAAATCCAAGACCTCTCTCCAGGCCATTCATAAGGGGACGGTTCCGGAGTCTCTGCAGAAGGTGGAGTATCGGGGCCTCGGACAAAAAAGAACTCCTTTTTCCACCTTTTCAGGTTGCTCGACAATATCGATCGATTCGACCTCTGCGAGAAATATACGTACCCAGCGTTCGAAGATGTTGAGGAGCTCACTTGGAAAACCCGCCAGAAGTTTTGGGAAGCTGCTTTCTTCCCTTTGGCCTTCATTAGCGCGCTGAAGGCGACAATATACCCGATCGAATTTGGGATGGAGCGAGGTGAAAAGCCTCTAAAACGCTACGAATTAAAGGAATAAAGGGGATGCGTAGGCCGTAAAAGAATTGCCAAGTGTAAAAAGCTTGGCACCCCGTAGGAGGATCGGTGACACGCTCCTCAGGAGTTGGAACGACGATCGAAAATCCGTCACCTAAGTACTTACCGAAATTGGTCTCCAAGTATTCTCGATGTTCTTCTGTATAACGGCAAACGATTTGATCGGCCCTTTCCTCGGTTTTATTAAGCCGTACACTGGTTGAAGGTTCCGTCCATTCAAAAATCGTAACAACAACACTTCTACCTATTCTGTACTGGCTTGCTCGTTCTTTCCTAAGGGAAGATCATCGTCCTCCGCGGCCTCTTCGTCGGAGGCCTCGCTCGAAGTATCGCTTTCACTGCTCTCCGAACCCGAGTTTGACTCCTCTCTCATCTTGTCGGAACTAGAACTAGGGCTCGTGACCCTTGATATCTCAGCTTCGGAAAATTGAGTATCCACAATCCGCATCTCATAGGAACCACCGTCTTGTTCTTCCACTGCCTTGGTTTTGCCTTTGGGATCTTCTGAACTAGACATTATATGCTCAGGACGATCGGACGAATATTAGGGTTTTCTAATCGATCTATACGCTCCGATCTTGGGTTCTTTGAGAGTCTTGTGCAAATGAATCTCCGACGATCAGCTTATATATACAAGGTCAAAACGGTAAATTGCAAACCGGTCCTCGAATAGTCACGATGATTGAACTCCCGCAGGATAATTTCAAACCTACTTTCTCTTTAATTGCACATTAGACTTCAGTGTTCGTTTACTACTATGCGATCGGAGAAGCTTGGTCGGAAAAATTAAGGCGGTTATAACAAGGAGTCGATCACAGCATCACGAAGTATGAAGCGATGAGATGCTTTTGAAAAGCCTGACAATCAGTATCGACGAGAAAATTTATATATCACAACAATCATTATGGTGTTTCCATGATATACACTCTTTTTCCCTGGTTCGGTTTTTATCCTAATGGGTTTTTCCGAATTAGGTTTTTAAAGAGGTTTATCCGAAACATCATAATACGACTCGCCCACCCCGGTATATCGCATACTTCTCCGAGCTTAAGCTTCACTTTGCGCTCGAGAAGTGGGAGAGTATTGATGATGGGTATTTTGGGAGTCTACCTCTGGGAACCCAAGTAAGGTCGAGCGTTGGCGATCCCCGACCATTCAGAAGCGATATCGAGCTCGGACCAATGATGTTCCGGTCCAACCTTTTATAAATGGAGTTTTGTGACCTATGATTACTGTTGGGCCGACCATAGGCCCAAGCCTAGGAACCTCGTAATATATGCGTACGGACAGTCCTTGAAGCTCATTTTCCTCATCTATAAATACTGCAGACATTAATGAAGCACACACGCTTTCCCAGGTGCACTCCATTCGAAGCTGCCGCTCGGAAAGATAGTATAGGCCATTTTATATGTATTTCACACTCTAGCTTGTACGGCATCCTATAATGCTCGGATAGGACCCCTGATACTTGTAATCTATACATTTTCGATCGCAATATACATTATTGATCTATTCTCCATATACTTTGTTTGTGTTTTCTTTGTTTATATTCTAATATCGATCATACCACGAAACCGAGCAAGATCATAGAGAAAGATCCTTACCTGAACGACCGTAGTAATGCCTTCTTCTCTTAACCGGATTGTCAGTAGGATGGGGCACTGGCCAACTACGACATCCGCGAATGCCAAGGGAAGTCCGAAGCTGGAAAGGAGGATAACCCTGTCCTGTCCCTTGGTAAACTGGAGCCTGCGCAATCGGAGGAGTTTCTTGAGATGAATCTGGAGATTCCTCTCTGTAATCCTCTGAATCATGGCCCAAATCCAACTTTCTCGTCTTGGACGCTCTCTGTTCGATTGGAAGGTTCTCTACCGTTTTGGTAGATTTGGACATAACCATCTTCCCTTTTGAAGAGTGCCGAGAGTTTTCTACCATAAAAACTAAAGATAAACGAATTCTAAATTAGACGTGTTAGTAAAAGAAAATATAATGCGACATTAAAATAAAACGCTTTCCCAGCGATTGAGAAGGGAAAAAGATGGGAAAAGTATGAGGACTCAAACCTGCTTTACGGAGAAAAGCCTCACCAATAAGAAGAGCGCTCTGGTACTTGTCGGCACACATCCCCTCGATCTCGCCAACTAATTGTGGGTCGTCAGGAATAAAATGACCTGTAACTGAGCGACCACCAGAAACCCATTCGAAGCCATGGTCCCACGAGAAAGGCTCGGAGGAACCGTCGGCTAACACAATATGAGAAGGGGGACGTACAAAGAAAAAAATGAGATTTCCAGGCAGGATTACTGGAAACTGGAGAATCGAAGATAGAGCGACTAGACTTTTGACTGGCGAAAAAGTATCCGCAGTTCGAGGAACTAGAAACGTTGAAACGAAACAATTGTGTAAAATTACGAAGTGAGGGCTGAAAGCCTTTTGCTATCATCAGAACTGAAAAGCACACAACAAAAGCCACGGAATTTGGGACTAGTTGTGTTAAAGAGACACTAAATACTTTCAGAATATCACTGAATAAGGCAGATAAGGGAAGACGCAGACCATAATTAAAATGGGCAGTATAAAAAGCCCGACAACCCTCCGGTGGAGAAGTAACTCTGTCGGAAGGAGAAGGGAGGATAATCTCAGAACCTTCCGGAAAGTACTTCGCATAATTATCCACGACCTCGTGGAAAGTCTCATCGGTATACGCGCAAGCAAGATCCTCGATTGGTTCAGATATTTGAGGAGCAGTACCCTTGCCTTTCTTGGCCCTAGCCGCAACCTCGGCGTCTGATATAATTTGTACCTTGAAGGTATCCTTATCAGGAATGGTGATTTCAGATACACCAGTATGTTCTGTTGGAGGGCTGGGAATTACCCCCTCCTCGATGATAGGGGCGACTCCTTCCATAATAGATGAAGAAGGTGTCTTCGAAAGTGAAGCCATTTTAAAGGGATATTCGAAAAATATTGATCGATAAAAACAAAGTAGGGGAGAAATTATCGAGCAAGAAAGTTACTGCAAGAGTGTGGGAAGTAGAAAGTAAAAAGTGATTGAAACAACGAGCACCTATTTATATAGGAGGATGAAAAGACGTTTCGAACTTCTCGCGGATAATCATATTCCCGCCAAACGGTAAAGTCAGGACACCTGCTCGAGAAAAGAGTAATGGTTCAACCCGGAAACGACAATACGATTATCTATGAAGTGATGCACTCTTTTCCTCACTTTGGATTTTTTCCCACAGGGTTTTTTCCAAGTAAGGTTTCTAACGAGACACAATTCATAGAAAAGACAGTCGTGATCAACCATCTACTTCTACGAGCTCCTACTGCATATTACGCTCGAAGAAGTGGGGGAGTACTGATGGGGGCTATTTTGCACCCCTTATGATAATCAAAGCGACAAGTCAACATACGTTCGGATCGATCAGAAGACTAATTAGATGATGAGCTGCCCGGTCCGATCTGAACTGTCAATCCTTGGCGACCGATAATGAAGTTCTAGTTCCATAAGGATTACTATACCTAGTCCTATTGGGATTATGTTTCCTTGTAAAGCTAGGGCTAATGCCATATAAATACCTAGTTAAACATTGTATTAAGGATAAGATACAATCAGAGCTTACACCAACATACTTTGGCTATTTGATAACATATTTAATAGAAAAATTTTTGCTATACTATTTACATATTCATTTTCTTGCTTACTTATTGTTCTTTACGTAGTTGCTTCCTTGAGATTGATCCATCCGGAATAAAGTAACAAAGCCCTATAATCTATACTTAATTCATCCTCTAACACATATCTTTATTGATTTAATCTAACCTAACGAAAAACGGTTAAACCATGTATTTTTTATGTTTGTTTTTTCCTTTTGTTTTCTTATTTTATTTAAAGCGTGTATACGCTTTCTCGTAACAAGAAGAACCGCCTTATTTCTTATAAATAGGCTGAGTTCGAATCCCTCTGTACACAATATATTATTATTAATAATATACTTTACATTTTTTCCTTCCATTCTCTCCAAGAACACACATTACACACAATTAAATCATTTTTCTTCATTCAAAACTAAGCTATTCATATAATTCAATATAGTATCAGTTAGTACATTACTTCCGCATAATCTTCCTACTCAGTTTGTTCTATCCCACCATAGAAGATTGGTCATCTTCTTCTTCATCTTTCATTCTGCTATTGAAGGTTTGTCGTCTTGGTTTTTTTTTGGGGTTTCGAACAACACATGCCACAAGTTCGGATGTGCTTCTGAAATCCAATGCATCGAGTATCTCGTCCTATTCACATCCGCCCTATAATAGAAACCTTTAGGAGTATTCTTACATTTCCTTCTAAAATAATGACCAAGTTGTGATCCCTTAATCCTCAAATCCATCCAAGTTTCCGGTGCCAAAATCAATCTCAATTCCTTATATCTCGCGAATTCCTTCATGTAATCTTCCTCTTCACCCATAATCGACATGTAATAGTTCCCTTTGAAGAAAGGGTATCTTTCTCCAACTAACATCAATGCATCCTTGCAGTTTTTAGTGAAAGAAACGAGATAATCTTAACCGGGTAATCCACAGTGTTTTAGAACTTTGTTTCTTGCTTGAATTTCAGGAATTGAAATGAAACTACCGAGTAACGGGGATTTTTCGTGAGGATGTTAAGTAATGTTGATGGCTCAAAGTGTGCGTTTTCAAGATCAGAAGAAGGGGTAGTGAATGTATCTCTTGGTGATTTCCTTGTTTTGTCTGGCTGTGGTTCTGATGAGGGATATTTTGGACGCTACTTTGAAGAGCCCTGACAAGAGCGAAGAATATGAATCCCGATCTTGGAAGTGTAGAATCGAGCCCAAGTCACAGTCTTTGCAATCCGATCTACCAGAGAGAGCTCATGATCGGATATTACTGTTGGGCCGATCACAGGCCCAAGTCTTTGGGCCGAGAAATATATCCCTGCGGATGGACCAGCTAGCTCACCATTTCAACTATAAATACCACCAGCATTTATGACGCCAGACACGCTTTCCCAGGTGCTCTCTACTCGAAGCTGCTGCTCAGAGCCATCTTGGAAAGTTAGCTTAGGTCACTTTCTATGTATTATTCTTCTAGCTTGTACGGCATCCTATAATGCTCAAATAGGACCCCCATTATTTGTAATCTGTACTCGCACGTTCAGAATATATATATATATATATATATATATATATATATATATATATATATATATATATATATCTGATCTTTCATTCATTTAATAGTATCTTTAGTTATTTTCTTCACTTTCTTGATCATATACGAAACCACGTAAGATCAATTGGCGCCCACCGAGGGGCCTTATTTGGGTGTTAGATCGAAAAATACCTACTATGAGGAGAAATACATATATTCGAGGAGAGCCTTCTCACGCGGCTGGAGCACAAAACTCAGTTAACAATGAGCCCGATAATCTATCTCGAGCGGCTCAACAACCAGAAGCTCCACCAGTCATTCCCCAGGACGATGCACCTATCCGCACGACTGTCGCTGATCTGAGGTCTATCATAGGCACTATTTGCAGGGAGTTTATGAATAGTGGAAGGGCTGAACAATCACCTGTAGATCAGCCAGCAGATCATGGTAGAGCAGAATTTCCATCTTCAAACATCTAGAAGGAGAAAAACGTACCACGATCTATATCAAATGCACCGGCACCAAACCTTCCCCGAGCAGCCCCATCGAAGACTAACGTTCGACCAGGAATCCCTCAAAGGACGATACATGATGTGGAGGATTCGGTTGTAAGGGAGAGTCAACCTGTAGATAAGGTGAAAAGCAGAAAACCGATTTATAAGAAGGTTACAGATTCTGAGCTGGAAAGAATGGTGCAAGAGCGAGTTGCCAGGAAATTGGAAGGGGAAGACACGGTGATGGAAGTTCGTCACGCCAATGCAGCCGCTAGGTGCACTGAGTTAATTCAAAATAGAGAAACTATCAGGGATAGGGAGATCGGAAATAGTATCATGCGATGCTCGCCATTTTGCCGAGAGATACGAGAAGCTAGAAATACTGAAACAGTACCAACAAGGTTACCACGGTATAACGGGACTACCGACCCCGGAGAACATATCAACAATTTTATCAATGTGATGAATTTATATGGACACTCGGAAGACTTTTGCTGCAAAATCATGGTCACTACCTTCGAAGGAATTGCCCTTGATTGGTTCGGAAAATTGCCGCCAAATTCTATATTTTCTTTCGACAAATTTTGTGACAAGTTGAAACACCAATTTGCAAGCCAGAGAAAACCTAGGTTGGCAGCGAATCATTTGGGAACAGTTAAGCAATTGGATGGAGAAACTTTGAGGCAATGGCTGGCAAGATTCAATATCGAACTCTTGAAAGTTGATACCCCACAAATCAAATATTTGTCTTCTTTAATGTTTGAATTGACGAGGAACACACAGTTCGGAAATGCATTATGCAGGAAGCAACCAAAGTCTTTCGAACGAATAATGGAGATTGCTGAGAAGTATATGATGCAGGAAGAAATGAATAAGCTAAAAAATGCGCACAATGTAAAACTTCCTCTCAACAAAAAGCTAGATCGAGCTCCAATTCCAAAACCAGGTGATTATGGAGGATCGAGTAGAGGATCAGTATGGCAACGACTCAACACCTACAAACCGCAGGTGCCGACCCAAAGAACTAATCCCTATGGTCTACCTACCGATCAAAATCAACCTCCACGACCTGGAAAAATCCATTTTACCGAATTGAACACCTCAAAAGAGGAAATTCTGACTGTGTTGGAGGAAGGGAATTTAATTCCCGAGGCTCAAAGAATTACCCAGGCAAGACCAGGAGCGAGGGGGTATGACAAATATTGCCGATATCATAGAGCTCGGGGACATATCACTGAAAATTGCTACCAATTGAAGGTTGAAATCGAAAAATTAATCGTCCAAGGAAAACTTAAGGAGTTTATTAAAAGCGGCAACTATAACAACCGTTATAGATCCAGTAGTCCTCGAAATTTATCAGTCAACAAAGGGAGGGTCGAAATCAGGCAGATGAGCAGTTGAACGGAGTAATAAATATGATTGCCGGGGGGCCGGAGGGAGGAGACAACAAGAATGCGAGAAAGAGGACGATGAGGTCGATAAAAACAGTTGTTACGACCAAAAAGGAAATATTCTCTTTGGAATCCCCGTCCATAGAAAACCAAGTTATAAGCTTCAGCGATGCAGATCGACCTTCAGACGTCACTTGGGATATAAGTGAAGATGATCCAGACTTTTCCATGGTACTAACTCTGAGAATGGAAGTTCGGTAAACATTATATCCTCCGAAGCTCTTACACGGATGAATCTTCAGCACCCTTATCTGGATCGAGTAGCAACTCCATTAGTCGGATTTGGAGGCTCGGAGATTGTTCCACTAGGAACCATTCTATTGAGCACAACTCTCGAAAAAAAACCGAAGATGGTAACGAGAATGATAAAGTTTCTGGTGATGGAAACACCTTTCGCTAACAACGCCATACTGGGAAGACCGGCCCAGAATGCTTTCAAGGCAGTTGTTTCTACCTATCATCAAATGAAATTCCCAACTGATGGAGGAGTTGGGGAGATGAGAAACGATCAATACATGGCTTGGGAATGTTATAACTCGTCTTTGAGTATAAAGAAGAAAGTTGAACCTGAAATCCCGACGAAAAGAAAATTGTCTGGTTTAGAATCCGAATCAATTTCAAATTTACCAATTCCCGATTGTGAAAAGCTACAAGGAAAGAAAGGAAAGAATGTAGACATGAGCATGCAAGCGCCCGATCATAAGAAGGTGACCTTGATCCCGGAATCCCCGGAGAAGTTTACCAGGATTGGGACTGAGTTAAGTGAAGGAATGGAAACCATGCTCATCGATTTTTTACGAAAAAATGTAGATGTTTTTGCTTGGAGTTCGGATGATATCGTGGGGATCGACCCACGTGTGATAACCCACTCTTTAAACATCGATCCAAAGGCCAAGCCAGTGAGACAGAAGAAGCGTAATCACGGCCGCGAGAAAGACAAAATCATCAATGCGGAGGTCGATAGGTTACTAGCTGCCGGTCAAATCAGAGAAATTAAGTTTACCGAATGGTTATGTAATGTAGTTCTAGTTTCTAAAGGTGACAAGATCGATAATAAATGGAGAATGTGTAACGATTTTACTGATCTAAATAGGTTATGCCCAAGAGACCCTTACCCGTTGCCTCAGATCGACATGCTCGTAGACTCCACCGCGGGTTTTGTAATTTTTAGCATGATGGATGCTTTTAAGGGATTCTGATGAGGGGTAATTTGGATCCCCTGCCCTCGCAGGCTCAATGCGGTTCGAACAACACCAGATCCTGTCCCCAGGAACGAAGAGCCGACCCGGGGTTCTAAATAAACTGTTCCGAGCCTATGAAGAGAACCCGAGGTCAAAGGGTACTGTTGGGCCGAGCCCAGGCCCAAGCCCATCAGCTCAGCTATAAATACCCCAAGCATTTATGACGATGACACAACTTCCCAGGTGCTCTTCCTCCGAGGCTACTGCTCGGAATTACGTAGGAAGTATAGCGTAGGCTTTCTTATATGTATTTCACCCTCTAGCTTGTACGGCATCCAATAATGCTCGGATAGGACCCTCAATTCTTGTAATCTGTACTCGATCATTCTGAATACAATACTATTGATCTTTTACCTCCATTTACATACATTAGCACAGCATTTTACATTATCCTAATCGAACTAACGAAAACCCGTAAGATCAATTGGCGCCCATCGTGGGGCACTTATTCGAGTGTTAGATCGAAATATGCCTACTACGAGGAGGAATACGTATAACCGAGGAGAACCCTCCCATGCAGTAGGAGCGTAGAATGTTGGGATTCGGTAAGATAAACAGCCCTAGGCACAGCGGAATATAAAAATTTTAGGACCTCTTACGGAATCTTGCCAGGATACTACTCTAGGTGTATATATATGAACATAAGTAAAACGATAGTATAAACAGTTGTAGTTATACCTATCTCCTTGCAAATCCTTAGCTAGCAAAAACGAACTCTGAATTTCTCCTCAGCCAAATCGATCCAAGCTCTGCAGCAGCGCCCCACGTGTTGCGCCTCTACGGGTTGATACACCACAATTACACGAAAATAATAAATCTTGATCAGCTAGAACACAAGATATATTATGATCTAGGATATAGGAACGATTTTGGAACAAGAATCGAAAACGAAAATTCTTCCAAAAGAAGAACAGGGTTCGGTCGATTGCAGTGTGGGAGAGGGAGAGAGAATTTTTTGCTCTTGCTCAATTTTTGCTTATGGAGTTGTGTGAAAAATAACTACAAGAAGGCTACTTATAGTTATCTCTCTAACCTAGTCCTATTAGGACTAGGGCTCTTCTCTCCTACATGGGCCATGGCCATCTTTAATTAGAAGACCAAGTCTTCTAATTAATTCATGGCCCAGTTAATTAATTTGACCAGGCTTTATTTAATCTCCCAATTAAATAGCCCAATTAATTAACTTAATCTCCCATTTAATTAAATCAGACTCTAAGTCCATTTAATTAAAATCCCTTTTAATTAATTAAATCCAACTTAATTAATTAATCCACAAATTAAATTCCAATTTAATTTATGATCCTGATCCAATTCCAATTTGATCCCATTTTGTTCCAATTGGGTCGACCCAGTCGACCCATCCATAATAATCGACCCAGTCGATTATTTACCCAGTCGACCCAGTCGACTCGGTCGTTCTTATTTCCTCGCTTTCGCTTCATGTGTATTGTGTATGCCCCCGTAGGTTCACCACATAATTGGCCGTGGGTTATAATTAAATATTATTTAATTATTCGAGTAAGACTTACTCTAAATCAATCGAACACTCTGTCGATTGACCATTCCAAAATTAGCACCCCTGCCAATTTGGGAATTCTCCCACACTCCACGGTCGATGTCCAGCCACAAGCCCATGGAGCCCAATCACTGGTGAATTAATTCAGTGAACCTTTAATCACATTTACAATTTCCATATACGACATAATCTCTCCATCGATCAATCTCCCAGTCGAGACTTAAGGGTATGGTCTTTCATCGGTTTCCCTTTTCTTTTGTCTTGACCTTATGCATTCTGGTCTCGAAATAATTCTCTTTGACTTAACCTTTATGAGCTACTTACATAAAGCCGTCAGATACCTCGGCCGAGGATTTTATCAGAATTAATTTCTCACAGAAATCCATAGGAGAATTTCTCAACCTATCAAGTCGGGTCAATGGATCCTTTGTTGATGATATGAATCTGCATACGAGTTCCTCTATACCCAATATGAGTCCACAGAGACTTTCTGGCGATCTCCAGTCAGTCGGGACTCAAATCAAAGCATAGACGTTCTCGCACCAGATAAACCCTATCATCTCAAGTAGTTAGGGATCGTTCCTCGTATACTATTGTAAATTGGAATAACTTCAACCCCGATATGCGACTACCGCTTCCATGGTGAGTTATTTCCTAATTGGGGTATTCAGTGCGCTTGCCATCCCAGCAAGCCACCCACTTATGTGTATCGACCATCCCAGTCACGCTCGTGGACCCCAGCGTTCTCCAGTTCATCGGAGTATACACAATAGTGAGAGTCTAACCGAATCCAATGATGTCCTATCTCGATTGGATTCTACGACTCTTGAATATATTCTAGATCACGGCCTTGGAGATCAGTCCACGGGTTGTCCCATAGCCCTGTGATCTAAGGACTTCTATCCTTATGCGTAGATAATTATTACATAAGATAAAGATGACCATATAATAATAAAATGCATTTATTAATCCAATTGAATGGTCCTTTCAGTTAAATGCAACCAAATAGTTGGCTTGCAGGACACTATTCTATCAATCTCCCACTTGTACTAAAGCCAACTTTTCATACTTCTGATTCCCATTTTAGACAGATGTTTTCGGATGCCTTTGAGGCAATGGCTTAGACAGCGGGTCCGTCGTATTATCCCTTGAGGTGACACGTTCCATCTTTATGTCTCCTCTACCAATGATATAACATATCAAATGGTATCGTCTTATTTCGTGCTTGGATTCTGATGAGATCTCGACTCCTTTGCTTGCGAGATAACTCCATTATTATCACAGAAGATAGTAATGGCTCGACAATGTTAGGTATCACATCCAATTCCTGGATGAAGTTTTTCATCCAAACACCTTCCTTTGCTGCTTCACTCGCGGCAATGTATTCTGTCTCGGTGGTTGAATATGCGGTAGTGTTTTGCTTGGAGCTCTTCCAGCTTACCGCACCACTATTGAGGCAGAACACGTATCCAGATGTCGACTTGAAGTTGTCTACATTACATTGGAAGCTAGAATCAGTATAGCCTTCCAATTTCAATTCTCTTCCACCGTATACCAAGAACAATTCCTCAGTCCTTCTCAGGTACTTCAGAATTGTCTTTACGGCTATCCAGTGCTGCTCACCTGGATCAGACTGGTAGCGATTTGTAACGCTTAAAGCGTATGCTACGTCTGGTCTCGTACATAACATACCATACATTATGCTTCCTATTGCGGATGCATATGGTACTCGAGACATATTGCTTCTCTCTTCAGGCGTCTTTGGGGCCATAGACTTAGAGAGTGCAATTCCATGTCTCATTGGAAGCAATCCTCTCTTGGATTCTTCCATATTAAATCTTTTCAAGATTTTCCATGTACTGCGATTTGGGAGAGGCCCAGCAGTCCTTTTGATCTATCTCGGTAGATCCTTATACCTAGTACAAAGGATGCTTCTCCCAAATCCTTCATTGAGAATTGTGTAGATAATCATGCTTTAGTTTCGGACAACACCTTTACATTGTTTCCAATGAGAAGAATGTCGTCAACGTAAAGCACCAAAAATTCAACTGTACTCCCACTGACCCTTTTGTACACACAAGGTTCGAACATGTTTTTGATGAATCCAAAAGTTTGGATTGTTTCATCGAAATGGATGTTCCAACTTCGGGAAGCTTGCTTTAATCCAAAAATGGACCTCTGGAGTTTGCACACTTTGTGTTTATCTCCTTTGGATGCATATCATTTTGGTTGCTCCATTAAGATCTCCTTGTCAATGTCCCCATTGAGAAAGGCAGTCTTTACATCCATCTGCCATATCTCGTAGTTATACCACGCAGCTATGGCCAGCAAGATTCGAATGGATTTAGGCATTGCGACGGGCGAGAAGGTCTCCTCAAAGTCGATGCTTGGCCTTTGAGTGTATCCTTTTGCCACTAGTCGCGCTTTGTAGGTTATTACCTCTCCGTTCACTCCAAGCTTTCGCTTATAGATCCACTTGCAACCCACGGGAGCTACTCCCACTGGTGGATCTACCAAGGCCCAGACCTTGTTCGAGTGCAAGGAGTCCAATTCGAATTCCATGGCTTCACGCCACTTTCCCGAGTCTATGCCTAGCATAGCCTCTTCGTAAGTCCTTGGGTCGGTTAGAGACTGTCTAGTCTCACGCAGCAGACCGTAGTACCTCTCGGGTTCTCTACGTTGTCTTTCTGACCTACGAAGTATCGGTGTACTCTCTGATGTACTTTCATGCTCCTGTTCTCCCACTGCCTGTGGTGATGGGTCAGCTTGATCTACCTCTTTGGTCTTTTCAGTTTCAGTGACCTCATCTAGTTCTACGTTATGTTCCTTCTTGCCTAGCAAGAAATCCTTCTCCAAGAAGTGTGCGTTCCTTGAGACAAACGTAGTTTGTCTTGTAGGATTGTAGAACTTGTATCCTATTGAGTTTTCTGGATACCCCACGAATTGCATAAGATGGACTTTACGTTCAGCTTATCTCCCACTATCTTATTCACATAAGCGGGAGACCCCATATGCGCATGAATGCATATGAAGGTACAATACCAAAACTCATATCACGTGATATGTTTTTGGAACTGGCTTTAGAGATACTTAGCTCAGTATCTTTGATTTTCTCGATCAAGTTTTATTTGTTTGAATAAGGAATTTCATGTAAGATTTCTTAATGGACATTTACATGTCCAGAATGCTTGACAACATACAATGTCTCGAGCGGGTCTTACATTTCGAGAATCTAATTCTCTATTAAATAATCAATGGCGTACTGCCAATGCATGTTCGATTTTGAATCGATCCAAATCTCTTACATGCTTTCATTGATTAGGCTCTCTTCTTTTATTCCAAAAGTAATTTGGAATTGTACATCACAACGTACTTTTACCCACGAGGGTACTAGAGACGCCTTATCTCCCACTAATTCTTTAGTGTTTCTACACACTTTTAAATGGATTAAATCCATTGCAATTGTTTATGCCTCTTGGTTGCCTAGAAACCAACTACTAAATCTAATTTCCATTTAGCAAGATTCCAAAGTCGGTTACTATGTACAGCATCCCAGTCAAGCTCGACCCAGTCGAGCTCAGTCTTTGAATCTTTTAATTTGGAAATATGTTTTAGTATTCGTGTATCGCCTTTCGGTTTTTACAACGACTCAAGTGTGTGAAATCTTGATTATTTATATTTTATTGACTATGCATATTTTATTTAGTCGTTTATATGAGTATCCATACTCATTTGCTTATGTACACCTTTTGCGTATAAATCTTATAGCGCAATCAGTTCCAACCATTATGGAACTATCACATCCCTTAAGACAAAGGATGGTATAAGCAAATTCTAATGATCTAAATAATTCATGGCTTTAGATGCATTGAATGCATCAATGAGTGCTTCATCGGGCATCCAACACCCTTATGCATTACTTTAACCATAAGGTTAAGTTCAATAAAATTTAATCATCCCTTATGGGATGAACAGGTTCAATTCCATCTTTCCCTTGATCTTAATCCATGGAAGAACAATTTTGATTGACTTTTCAACTTATCTTCCTTACAGAAAAAAAAACTTCCAAGGTTATTTCCCTTCAGAGAGGATTCATTCCTCTTCTTCCATCTCTCGTGCCTTTTGAGGCCTTTTAACAAGATGTTACTTCCCATTTATGGGAGATTTCATGTTTGCCTTCAAGAAAATTTGGGTTTGAGAACCATCCTCAACCCTCTGATGAAACTTATCAACTTTCTTATTTGAAGAGTAACTTCGACAAAGGCAGCCTGGTGAAACCTATCACCATTCCAGTCGAAGTGTAACTTCGAAAGGAAACACAATGAAATCTTTGTAAGGAGATCAGTCCTTGCTTGGACTCGAGAATAATTTCTCAAGTTTTGAAGTCATTCAAAAATCATTTGGGTTCAGTCAATTTATTTGATTCAAGTATGATGGTAATATTCAAGGATACATCATTTATGAAAAACTATCATAAACAAGACGATAAATACGCGGCAGATTAATATCAATGCATAATTTACAAACATGGTTTTCATTTGTAAATTACTCCCACTATTTTTGTCGAATACTTATGCCCCCACATAAGGTTCGGGAAATAAAAATTTCCTAATGGGCTCAAGGCCCAAATGCAATCGCTCAGTACCCACGACTCGTTGGCCATACTAATTGATCCACTTGGTGGGCGATTACGTCGCCGGTTAACCATCCCAGCTAACCCTTGAGTTCATTCAGCCTCGGTTTTCGTTATGGACCCACGACTCGTGAGACATCCATACTTACTCGCGTTAAATCATGTCCAATACTCGTGAAGAGAAATAGTTCAATCCTAGACGCCCCACGACTCGTGAGACAGCGCCTAGAACCTTGCTATCCCCTCCCTTGGCACTAAACTCGTGCATCGAGGCAATAGACATATCATCTTCCTATAGCTCGACCCACGACTCGTGAGACATCGAGATATATTTGTAGAATATGCCTAAGACCTAGTAATTGGATAGGCTCGGACCATAGACACCATTCATATGCGTCCGTTATTCGATTTAATATTCTAATTGAATTTTAAATTCAATTGGAGGTTTTAAGTTTTCCTTGTGCGAGGTCTCATCAGATTATGCTTTATCTTGTTTACGTTTTTCTATCCTAAGCATGCATCTCATACATCAAAGAATAATTACGAAAAAGTAAACATTCATCACCTAGCATTGCACATATGATTGATCGATTGCCCATCCTATGCGATCCATCACGAGCCACATGATGGACCAATTGGTCAGTCTAGGGTGGAAATTAAATGTCCTAACTATTACAATTTTTCTAACCCATACATCATGGGCCTTCTTGTAATATCCAGCTTGATTGGGCCTCCATGTAATGAATTTGGGCCTCCATGTCCTCCAAGGTTATGGGCCTCCATGTGGATCTCCAAGTCTTCATGAGGTCTTCTCGGCTCCAAGCCTAATCTAAGCCTAGCTTACAAATTTAAATGGCCCTATTCTATTACATTTGTTTGCGCAAGCAAGGGCACCAATCAGGCCCATTTAATTACAACCCATAAAATAAATAAACCAAAACTACACAGGGCTTAAGGGCAAAATCGACCAATCCACATATTCACTCAAGAACATGCATAAATTCACATAAGGGCATAAATGTAAATTTACCGGCTCCTTTTAATTTTAATTCACAAAAATTATCCAAGTTAATTTAATTTTGAATTAACAACTAATCTCTAAGATTAATTAACTCTTACTTGAGTTTTAAGTAATCTACAATTCTTATCTTGATAAAGTTGGTTAATTAAGATAGTTACAAATCTTCCAAGATTACTATCTTATCCAAAACTCTAAGTTTCCCAATTTTACAAATCTCCAAGATTCTCAAGATAATCCTATTTTGATTAGATTAGTTAACTACGGTAGTGTCCAAATCCACCAAGATTTCTACCTTATCCAAAACTCCAAGTTTTCTAATTTAATAAGATCTCTAAGATCTTAAATCTTGGTAACTTACTAGAAGAGATTAATTTTAATTAAATCTCTTCTTACAATTGAAACTCTAAGTTTCCTTGTTTAATAAGATCTCTAAGATCTTTAATCTTGGTAATTAACTAGAAGACATTAATTCTAATTAAATGTCTTATCACAAATGAAACTCTAAGTTTCCTTGTTAATTAGATCTCTAAGATCAATCCAAGATTCACCAAGATTCCATAACAATCAAATCTCCAAGATTTTCAGATTTATCAAAATAGGCAGAATTAGAGTCCAACCAAAACTCAGTCAATACATGACCAATCGAGGACTGCCACGTGGCCAATACACGTGGCCACAAAGTCCGCGCGTGGGCTGTCCATGGCAGCCGCGGCTGCGCGTGGCAGCGCACGGCAGCGTGTGGCTGTGCGTGACAGCACGCGGCAGACAGCCCGTAGGCTGCTGCTGTGTGCCGCACGCGCAGCCTGCTCGCTGCCGTGGGCAGCAGCCCATCACCGCGGTTGGATCCAAAAAAAATTTTTTGTTGTTCGATTACTCTGATTTAATTAAACAGATCCAATTAATTAAATCCCAATCCAAAATAAAAATTAACACGATAAATTTTTCGAATCAAAATTTTACATTAACTCCAAGCTAACAGATCTACGTCCTAAAACATATACAGTTAAAGAACTAGCCACACAAATCAAACATATGATTTAAAAACACAGAATTTGCAAATTCATATATATACTAAGCCTAGAGTTGGCTCTGATACCACTGTTGGGATTCGGTAAGATAAACAGCCCTAGGCACAGCGGAATATAAAAATTTTAGGACCTCTTACGGAATCTTGCCAGGATACTACTCTAGGTGTATATATATATGAACATAAGTAAAACGATAGTATAAACAGTTGTAGTTATACCTATCTCCTTGCAAATCCTTAGCTAGCAAAAACGAACTCTGAATTTCTCCTCAGCCAAATCGATCCAAGCTCTGCAGCAGCGCCCCACGTGTTGCGCCTCTACGGGTTGATACACCACAATTACACAAAAATAATAAATCTTGATCAGCTAGAACACAAGATATATTATGATCTAGGATATAGGAACGATTTTGGAACAAGAATCGAAAACGATAATTCTTCCAAAAGAATAACAGGGTTCGGTCGATTGCAGTGTGGGAGAGGGAGAGAGAATTTTTGCTCTTGCTCAATTTTTGCTTATGGAGTTGTGTGAAAAATAACTACAAGAAGGCTACTTATAGTTATCTCTCTAACCTAGTCCTATTAGGACTAGGGCTCTTCTCTCCTACATGGGCCATGGCCCTCTTTAATTAGAAGACCAAGTCTTCTAATTAATTCATGGCCCAGTTAATTAATTTGACCAGGCTTTATTTAATCTCCCAATTAAATAGCCCAATTAATTAACTTAATCTCCCATTTAATTAAATCAGACTCTAAGTCCATTTAATTAAAATCCCTTTTAATTAATTAAATCCAACTTAATTAATTAATCCACAAATTAAATTCCAATTTAATTTATGATCCTGATCCAATTCCAATTGGATCCCATTTTGTTCCAATTGGGTCGACCCAGTCGACCCATCCATAATAATCGACCCAGTCGATTATTTACCCAGTCGACCCAGTCGATTATTTACCCAGTCGACTCGGTCGTTCTTATTTCCTCGCTTTCGCTTCATGTGTATTGTGTATGCCCCGTAGGTTCACCACATAATTGGCCGTGGGTTATAATTAAATATTATTTAATTATTCGAGTAAGACTTACTCTAGATCAATCGAACACTCTGTCGATTGATCATTCCAAAATTAGCACCCCTGCCAATTTGGGAATTCTCCCACACTCCACGGTCGATGTCCAGCCACAAGCCCATGGAGCCCAATCACTGGTGAATTAATTCAGTGAACCTTTTATCATTTACAATTACCATATACGACATAATCTCTCCATCGATCAATCTCCCAGTCGAGACTTAAGGGTATGGTCTTTCATCGGTTTCCCTTTTCTTTTGTCTTGACCTTATGCATTCTGGTCTCGAAATAATTCTCTTTGACTTAACCTTTATGAGCTACTTACATAAAGCTGTCAGATACCTCGGCCGAGGATTTTACCAGAATTAATTTCTCACAGAATTCCATAGGAGAATTTCCCAACCTATCAAGTCGGGTCAATGGATCCTTTGTTGATGATATGAATCTGCATACGAGTTCCTCTATACCCAATATGAGTCCACAGAGACTTTCTGGCGATCTCCAGTCAGTCGGGACTCAAATCAAAGCATAGACGTTCTCGCACCAGATAAACCCTATCATCTCAAGTAGTTAGGGATCGTTCCTCGTATACTATTGTAAATTGGAATAACTTCAACCCCGATATGCGACTGCCGCTTCCATGGTGAGTTATTTCCTAATTGGGTTATTCAGTGCGCTTGCCATCCCAGCAAGCCACCCACTTATGTGTATCGACTATCCCAGTCACGCTCGTGGACCCCAGCGTTCTCCAGTTCATCGGAGTATACACAATAGTGAGAGTCTAACCGAATCCAACGATGTCCTATCTCGATTGGATTCTACGACTCTTGAATATGTTCTAGATCACGGCCTTGGAGATCAGTCCACGGGTTGTCCCATAGCCCTGTGATCTAAGGACTTCTATCCTTATGCGTAGATAATTATTACATAAGATAAAGATGACCATATAATAAAATGCATTTATTAATTCAATTGAATGGTCCTTTCAATTAAATGCAGCCAAAATAGTTGGCTTGCAGGACACTATTCTATCAATAAGAACAGAACAAATTAAAAACATTTGAAGACTTAAAATCTAGGCCAAAAAAATTTAATAGATAAAAAAAGCTAAGCTTACCTCTCGATTACAAAATAAAGAACACCACAATCCTCTAAATTTTCTGTCTATCCCTTTATCAAGTGTTGTTATCATAAGAAAAAAAAAATCAAAATATTTAAGGACTTGAAACCTTCTTCCTAATGCATAGAATACCTGATTACAAACATGAAGATAACATGTAAAGTAAAATACATTTGAAATGACTAAAAATATTAAGAACTTAACCCATGTAAAAAGAACATATATCTTAGTCAATGTAATATATATGCGCTAAAGCAAATTGTTCAGCCAAATCGCATAAAAAGAAATGAAAAGTGCATAACATAATGAGTTAAACCGTCTACCATACTTCAAACACCCCTGCTTCATCTCTTGTTCCTTTATTCTAAGAAGTATGAACGCGTTGTT
The DNA here is from genome assembly GCA_003313485.2 of Penstemon barbatus. NCBI lineage: Eukaryota > Viridiplantae > Streptophyta > Magnoliopsida > Lamiales > Plantaginaceae > Penstemon > Penstemon barbatus. The sequence goes on along the minus strand of CM064883.1, from coordinate 95,806,081 downwards.
GCAAGTAAGGAAAATATAAAACTTGAAATTAAATTTGAAAATATTATGAAACTGAAAAATTAATTTCTTAACCAATCAAATATGACACTATGAAAACCGATTTTTTTTTAAGAAATAAGTTGTGCAACCGCCTAGAGCAAATTGTTCAGTCAAAAGAAATGAAAAGTGCATAATATAATGAGTTATCGTAAGGAAAATATTAAAATCGGAAAGGTGATAATATTATGAAACTGAAAAAAATGATTAAAACTTATTGAATAAAATATGGAAAAAACTGAATTGTAAGTGGGTTTTGGATTGTACGTGGATTTGGAGGTAGTTATATTATTAAGTAAAATAAATAAATCAAAATAAGGAGAAAAATGTGGGTGTGGATTTGGAGGTGGTTATAATATGTATGATGTAATTATTAGGTAAAATAAAATAAATCAAAATAGGGAGAAATTAGTATTTTGGTCAAAACAAATTAATTGAAGTCAAAGACTGCTGTGAAATATATTATAAGTAGATTATTAGATAAATTATGATGAACGATGTAATTCACTTAAAACTGATTAACTTTTTTATTATCTACTTCTTTAATGTCAATTGCATGCTTAAATTTTAAAGATTTTCGTAAGTACTTTTTTGTAGTGGTTAATATAATGGCAAATCGTCGATGAGGCCTTAGCCAAGTGGTTAAGGATGAGGTTCCATGACCAGGAGGTTATGGGTTCAACTCCCAGGAATGTGGGTATTTTTTCTAGTTTCATACTAGTCTTTCTCTAGTTTAATACTAGTAATTAGTTCACTTTATTATCTTTGGAATAGTTTCGATTCGATATAGTGTTTGATGTAACAATGTATTCACCATTTAAAAAAAAAAAAAAGGGGCAAATCAAATATGTGTAAAACCTTTAACATACACCGCAAGCTACAATGATGTATCTATGATCTATCTATTATCAAAAGTAAATTTGGTGATACAATAAGGGGTTGTTTGTTTGGTCTTTAGGAAAGTGGTAGAGGTTTGAGAAATAATATCTACGTAATGTTGTTTGTTTGGGTTTTGGAAGAGTTGTTTGAGAAAAAAAGTAGGTGTAGGTTTTTTTTGCAGGTTTGAGTTAGTTAATTAGGTGTAAGATAGTGTAAGACTTTATGTCAAATCAGTTAGTTATATATAATTAATTTATTGGTGTATATAATATATGTAATATATGTAATAAATAATATTTTATAATTAGTTATTTGTGTTTTCTAAAATAATAAAAAATAAAGTAGATTAATTTTTATTTTTTTGATTTTTTTTATAAAATATTATATTAAAATTCTTTTAATTATTTTATCTCACCGACGAATTCATTCAAATGACATATTAAATATGCTAAAAATTACACAATATCCTTAAAATATTAACCTAATAGTTATTACACAATATCCAGATTAATCTACGTACGAAAATAACATATTAAGTTGTCTTCATATTGTCGAGCATAATAAAAATTAACGGCAATTTTAGTAAATGCACTAAAAACCGCACCCTTGTTGAGTTATGGTTTGAAGATATTACTATTAATATAATAAAATTACGGCCATGGATCAAAATTTTCATCTTTTCCATCGAAAACATCGAAAAGTTTTCGATTTTGAATCAGACGAAACGAAAACAAGATGTAATTCCGAAACTATTTATTTGTCTTAAACTCTGTTATTTTCCTATATTTAGTAACTTTTTTTACAAATTTTCCTTAGTGTTTCCGAAATATTTCCGAATAGTCTCAAAAAATTTCCAATATTTGACTGGCCGACACATACATTTGAACCGAAATTTTGATCCATGATTACGGCACCCTGGTTATGTTATTAATAATTCATGTTATTCGTATTAGACCTACTTATAATAGCATCATTAATAACTTGAGGATCAAGAGTTTCAACAATGTTAACTAGTATACCTTCAACACGTGTCTTCATGTGCTTTAATTTATCTGTACGCGTTTTCACGTGCATTAAATTTTTTAAGCACAAAGATAAGAATTTCTTTATGAGAAAAAATTAAAGTAAATATTGTTTTAAAGGAATTGAAAAATTAAATTAATCAAAGCAGTAAGGGCAAAATTGAAATACCAAAAAATTGCTACACTATAACATAACTTTCTCTTTATAACAGCATAAATAACATATGTAACACAAGAAATTTTTTTTTATATTGAATGGTTTGAGAGGTGAAGTATTTTCCACTTAACGATGAAGGGGATAAGGTGTATTTTTTTATTTTCCTTTTGTTGAGGTAAAAAATCAATAGCCAAATAAAACTTACGATTTTTCTAAGAATTAGAAAACTATAAAGGAAGTCCACTGATGTTTTCTTCAACAATTCAAGGGGTGAAATGTTACTTATCCTATAGTCCGGGGGTTAACTGTATTTTCCCTTTATATTATAATTATTTTAATATAGGACTGAGATACATATTATTATTGTTTTTTCTCATCCTCAAATTTATTATACACACATTATTACATGTTGACTCATCATGCACAAAGAAGAAGAAAATAGGAGAGAAGACAGCCGCAGAAAAAAAGAAGAAAGAAAAGAAGAAAGCGGCAGACCGAGGAGAGGGAAATAGGGGCAGTAGAGTATTTTCAGAAACTTGGTCAAAATGGGCTGCAGCCTATAGTTTCATAAACTTACTCCGGAAAAAAAAATACCGTTGCCTTCAATTTTGAAAATCTGATGGGCTGTTTGTCTCGCGTTTCGGAAAGACGAAATTGTTTTCCGAAACGCGAGACAAACGGGCCCAATCCTTTTTCCTAGACAAAATAATAACGAAACTTTACCAAACCACTTCATTTGGCAAATTTATTGACATCATATACGATGAGATTCAGCCTATCGATGGGCCTTGTAACAACCCTATTTTATTAGATCCAGCCCATTCACAAAAGGTCCAGCCCATATGCCGGCCACTTTTTCAATCAAAACAAAATGCAGAAATTTAATCAAATCGGTTACAGAAGGCGTTCGGAAAGAAACGCAGAAATGGAACGCGACATATGTTCACATTGCAGAAAGAGTAGAGAAGCAAAAGGAGAGGTACAAAACCCATAATTTCCACGCCTATATAACTCCCCTCCCCTCGTTCGGCTTTACTCTTCATGACATATTACGCGAAAAGGGTGCGGATCCAGAACACCGAGAAAATAACAGAAAAAGGCAATATAAATTCAATCAAGTGAGGCAAAATCCAAATTAAATTGTGAAAAGGAAACCGTTAATCTGTCATTCTAGGTTGAGTATTATGAACAATTTTACCAAATTTCTGAAACCCTAAATTTGCGCTTTACTGCAATCGATTATTTCATCTCACCTTATTTTCTTTCATAAACTTGCTTCTCTGATATTAATAATGCTGGTCTGATGCAGGGCACTCGGAAATGTCTATAGATTTGATATTGAAGCCGTCCTGCGGCGGTTGTGGATCGACTGTGGAGCTGTACGGGAGTACATGCAAGCATATGACACTTTGTTTGTCTTGTGGAAAAACCATGGCTGAGAAACGTACCCAGTGCTATGAGTGCGGCACACCCGTTACTCGTCTGATTCGGGTTCGAATTTTCACCACTTAATGGGAAATATATTAATCAATATATTTCTATGAAATGTGTTATGTGAAAGCTCCTGTTAGCAAATATTCGTGTCTGTGTGTGAAACTGATGTGCATTCATTTTTTTGTCTGAAGCTGAAAATTCAAAATTGTGAAGGTGTTTGTTTTTCTTCCGATTCAGGACTTTTGATAAGTTGGGTTAAGATGAATCACTCACATAATTGACTAATGGATTGTAATTTTGGGCACCAGGAGTTTTTGAGTAGAGGGGATTGGGTTTGTACGTGTTTGTTGATCCTCAGAACTTTGTGCCTTCGTTTTTCTTTATTTTCTTCCTATGTAAAGGAATGAAACTTAAGAGGTAGATTAGCTTGCTTGTGCATGTTGCGATGTTGAATTTTACCATGCTAACTTGCATTGTGTGTGTGTGTGTGATGCTGACCTTCCTTTTCATTCTCTTATGTTGAAAATTGATGTTATTCTGTAATAAATAGGAATATAATGTCCGGGCGTGTTCCAGCAGTGAGAAAAAATATTTTATTGGAAGATTTGCGATGGGATTACCGACTTTTAAGAAGAATGAGAATAAATGGTCATTGCAGAAAGAAGCTCTGCAGGGGCGCCAAGTTACTGATTCCTTGCGGGTATTGCTTTTGAATAATAATTGGTTATTATTTTGTTGAATTACTCGAATATATGTAAGAGAATAGAGAAGTCTGTGCATACTAATTTCCCATCAAATGCTTGCATCTTGTTTGTGGATTAATTTTACGGACTCTCTCGATATTTAGTTTTTGCAAGTTTAAGATGAGCAATGCTTTGCCACATTTCTTGCTGTTGGGTATTCAAAATGTTTCTCAAATGATATCCAAGACAAAGCAAAGCTGCTTTACATGTCTATTAACTCAGATTGAAGTTTGTTTTTTCAAAAAAATATGTACAAGACCACAACGGTGTGTTTGGTTCTTTACTTCCCCTGGACGATTGGCCTTTTTGTTTTTCGCCACAAATTTCCTACTTTTTTGATTTATCAGCTACTTTCAATCATCATATGATTGCATTGCGCAGGAGAAGTTCAAGAATATACCTTTTTGATATCCAAGACAAAGTAAAGCTGCTTTACATTTCTTTTAACTCAGATTGAAGTTTTTTTTCAAAAAAATATGTACAAGACCACAACGGTGTGTTTGGTTCTTTACTACCCCAGGATGATTGGCCTTTTTGTTTTTCGCCACAAATTTTCATACTTTTTTGATTTGTCAGCTACTTTCTATCATCATATGATTGCATTGCGCAGGAGAAGTTCAAGAATAAACCTTGGCTGCTAGAAGATGAAACAGGCCAGTTCCAATACCATGGTCAACTTGAGGGATCACAGTCAGCCACGTATTATCTTCTAATGCTTCAAGGGAAGGAATTTGTTGCCATTCCTGTTGGTTCTTGGTAATAATTTTTAGTGATTTTTTTGTGTCCTTGCGGGTTTTAGTAAGCAAATCATAATTCCGTTTGATTTTTAGGTACAATTTTAACAAAGTGGCACAATACAAACAACTTACTTTGGAGGAAGCAGAAGAAAAGATGAAAAATAGAAGGAAAACTGCTGATGGTTATGAGAGATGGATGATGAAAGCAGCAAACAATGGAGCTGCAGCTTTTGGTGAAGTTGAGAAATTTGATGATCGGGAAAGTGCAGCTGGTGGTGGAAGGGGACGAAAAAAAGCCACAGGTGATGATGATGAAGGAAATGTTTCAGATAGAGGTGATGAAGATGAAGAAGAAGAGTCAGCAAGAAAAAGTAGATTAGGACTCAATAAAAAGGGTGGGGATGATGATGAAGAAGGTCTAAGGGGCGGTGACCTCGACCTTGATGATGATGATATCGAGAAAGGTTAGAATTAAATTATTCTCCTAATATTAGGCTTTACTAAATATATTACAGTTTTTCAACAGAAAATCTTTGGTCCCAGCTTGATATTTTATAATTGGAACTATAGGAATTTTATTTCATTGAGCAAACACCTTCGGGCATTCTCTCTTTCATTGTACTCCATTATAAGTTTCTATATGCAAATTTGTGTATGGTTTTTTCTACTGCTCTTGGTTCTACTGTTGGCTGTCTCATATTTAATCTTTTTAACATAGGAGAATTTTCTCATGTCTAAGGGTTTCCATTTTCTAGGTGATGATTGGGAACATGAAGAAATCTTTACAGATGATGATGAAGCTGTTGGAAATGATCCGGAGGAACGGGAAGATTTGGCCCCTGAAATTCCTGCGCCTCCGGAAATTAAACAGGTTATTGTTTACAAGTTTACATTGCTGCAGTCCAGCTCCGTATAATTCATGGTTAATGTTTATCGCTTGTATTTTATTTATCCACCGCCTAAAGGTGAACATTTGAGTAGGGAAATATAAAAGTTTGAGATTTATGGGCAAAAATAAATGACGAGATCATGGTTCATATTATGAAAGATGTGATCCCCCTACCACCGCGCGACAGTGAGTACCAGAAAAAACTGAGATAATTCTCTCATGTTTGTACATAATTCAGTGTTTTCATACTAGATGTGGTCCAAATGATATTTGGATTCTTCAGGTAGAAGTTTTCAGTGCCTTAACACTAGTATAAGTGTCGTTGGTGGAGGCTATGGGGAATTATGTGATTAGAATTTTTTAACAAATATTAAATGCTTTCTATAAATTTTCGAGGATTTTCAATCATTTATGAAGCTGGGGAAAGTTTAATGAGTCATGAGTATCAAATGTGGCCACTGTTCTTTCCTTTTGTTCTCTTTGAAAGTGGTGTAGTAATAATATCCTTAAAGTTTCTCAATTTTATACCCTTTAAGTTCCTTCATTCTGGACATTTGATCCAAATTGAAGCTCATTGGAGATTTTCTCCACTCGAGATATACTGACGAGTGCTTGTGTATTCCTTCCGTGGTTCTGAACTCTGCAGCCACAATTTTTATTAAATTGCTGTTTCCATCTATTTCAGGATGAAGAGGATGAAGATGAAGGTGACGAAGAAGAGGGAGGGCTAAGCAAGTCCGGAAAGGAGTTAAAGAAACTGCTTGGGCGAGCTAATGGGTTGAGCGATTCAGATGCAGATGATGATGACGATGATGATGATGTATGTATTGCCAATGTTTTTATCCTGTCTTTATGAATCAAATTTGTTTTGCTTGGTATTGTGAATAGTAAAATATGGCGTGGGGCTAAAAGAGAATGTTGACTTATCTCGAATATATACATCTATAGCTCCAATGTATACATGTAATTAAAGAGGAGATCAGATTTAGATAAGTAAAATAATTTGTGTAACAAAGAGGATTGATTATGGTCCTAAATCAGCCATTTGAATTTGTTATTGGTTAAAATTCATCGAGCTTTCTGTGCAAGCTTGACAGCTAGAAGCTAATTCTTTTGTTTTGGTAGATTGATGATGATATAACTCCTGTACTTGCCCCAAAGAAGGAAGCCCTTAAAGAAGAGCCAGTTGAGAACACCAGTCCCCTAAAAGCGACTACTTCTGGAGCAGCAGGTCGTGGGACACCATCCTCGTTGAAGTCTTCAAAAGGGAAAAGAAAAAATAATGCTGAGGAATCAAAAACGACTAATGGGGCACCTCTGAAGAAATTAAAATCAGAAAATGTATGTAATTATTATCTGTATTGCTGGTGGCACTTAAATACTTATCTGCTGTTTTAATTTTTCTTTGATTTATTTTTCCTTTCTGAATGTTCTCTTTGCAGTCTTCTTTGGCATTAATTATTATTAGTTCTTTTCGGGTTTTAGGAAGGAAAATCTGTGAAAGATGAGGCTGCTTCTGCTTCTAAGAGCAATGCACCTCCTAAAGGTGCTCCTTCAACATCAACACCATCTTCTGAACCAGTCACTGAAGATGAAATCAGGGCCGTTCTAACACGGAGAGCACCAGTTACAACACAGGATCTTGTAGCCAAATTTAAATCTAGACTTAAGTCGAAAGAGGTAAGAAATTTTGCTTTTTGAATCATTTTCAGCTGGTCCTTTGTGTTAATTATATCATTTGTCTTTTCAGTTTAGTTTTGCTGAGTTTGTAAAGCTTGTAAACAAGGTAGATTCTTTGGAACTTCCCTTTCTCCTAAGTCGAATCATGATTGTGGATGGTTTATGACCCAGATGAAATTTCAATAGTTTAGTCTTTTAATACGTAGGAGGATGCACCCTACCTAAACCCACTAAGTACCGACTAGAACTGCCCCTGCACCCAGACTTGGGCCCACTAGAACAATTACAAATTGGTTTGTGAAATGTTTGATACCCATTCTCATTATTTAGTCAAAGAACTAAACTAGTAATTAACCTCCTCGTACTGCAGCCACTTCATTTTTAGCCTCTTCTCTCGTACTTTTGAGTGTAAATGTTGCTCTACAAATTCTAATCTTCACTGATCATGCAATTTGATTTTATTTTGCTCATGGATTCCACTATTTTTATGAAACCAACTATCTCAATTGTGTTTTTATTTGTTCAAGTTTAATTATTGTCACAACATATAGTATAACTGATTGAATTTTTTATTCAGGACAAGGATGCATTTGCGGCTGTTCTGAGAAGGATATCTAAGATACAGAAGACTAATGGGGCAAACTTTGTAGTCCTAAGAGAGAAATAATTCATTGGGTTTTCTAGGTGAATGGTTTGCAACTCAGATTACAAAGCTGAGAAGAACTGTTGGGCTTGAGTTATGAACCCCAACGATCTTGTGTGGTGCCGCTCTTGTTTGTGTAAAATAAGATCATCAAACTTATTGATGACTACTCTATGTTCAAGATCTACTATTTACTATTCATATTTGGAAATTCAACCAAACCCCCCTTCTTTGACATGTTTTCAGCTTTTCTTTCCTTTGTTCAGAAATCAGAATGGTATATGATCTTGTGTTATGATGTTTCTATGAATATAAGCTTGTTTTGGTTACTAGTTAGCATCAGATGACAAATTAAATTTCTCATACTCAGATAATAGATTGTGTTCAAATTGTTAGGCTGATTTGGCTCTTTTAACAAATTATCTTTAGTACTGACTTAGGCCCTTAGTGTAAGATCGAATTTGTACTCTTTCTTTTGCGGTGATATTAACTTGTATACAGATTAATACCTTCTCTCAACCATCATAGGGATAAGGTATTCCTTGTGTACAGGTAGTGTAGGGATACTTGTGCATTCTAAATTAGATATCAATATTTCCATCTGTGAATTTTGCATGGAAATATTATTTATATTATTAAGAGTGTGTGTATTTTGATTTATTTATGATTCAAAGTGTGTTGTTATTAGTTATTACCTGTTTTCTCACATAATATTTAATTCTTTGTGGGTTCTTGTAAGCTTTCATAATGGTTGTGTTTGTGTCAGTCTAAGAATAGCAATCCATTGCCCTATGGTTTAGTCAATTGCGGTCCCTATTTGTAGAGTGAATATGAAATAATATTTTGTGAAATTGTGAACGAGCATTTTATCTCACTCTCTACATTATTATTATTATTATTATTATTATTATTATTATTATTATTATTATTATTATTATATAAGTATGAGTAGGTGGGGAGTATTTTAACATTTTTTGCGGACTAAAATATCTATTTTTGATTTATTTGATATGGTATAAAAAAATTGATAAATTAGTAAAAACATAATCAAGAATTATAGTTAAATTACGAATCATTAGGTATAAGTTGGATTAGGTTAACAAATTTTTTTTTTATCCAAAAGGAGGCAAAACAATGCCTATGAACTATGATCTACAAGTGCTTGAAGGACTTCTGGTGGCTCTTCAAATCAATGCAAATCTTCACCCAAATCATGACGAAAGTTTTGCCAGAGCATTTGCCATCGAATTAGCCGATCTTCTAATTTGTTGAAGGACCACATTCCATGGTTTAGCAATCAAATTCCTGCAATCCTCTAAGATGAACTTCATTGGGTGATCCTTTGTGTCAGTCTTCTTGATAAGGTTGTAAATGACTTCAGAGTCAATTTCCACCACAAGATTGCGAATTCTTTTCTCCCACGCAAATTTAAGGCCATCCTGGAGAGCTGAAAGCTCTGTCTGATTAATGGAGCCTGCCCACAACTTTCGGCAAAAACCAAAATTCCAACTGCCATCATCCTTCCTAACCACCCCACCAATTGCCGCAAAATTCAAATTAGTCCTACAACTTCCATCTGTATTCAATTTAGCCCAGGACGTTCTCAAACTTGGACCGCCACTGTCTTTTGCCGTCTTTGAAGAGAGAAGGAACACCGAATGTCAAGAGCCAATTGTTTCACCCTAAATAAAGTTACTTGTAAAGCCTCCTTTATTCCGTTAAAAACGCGGGTGTTACGAGCCTTCCATATGTTCCAAATAGATGCCAAAAACACGAAACTGCACTGATGACTCAAAAGAACTGAATTTTGTAATGAAAGCATACAAGCCTCCCTAACCCATGCATATTTGTCCAGACTCGCGAGAGTTAAGATGCCTGAAGGGTAGGCCACTTCTTCCCAATCCTTCTTAGGGTGAGTTTGGCCTAGCGGTTGAAGCTCATAAAATCACTTTTAGATCTCTATTGTGATTTTTGAAGTGTTTGGCCCAGATTATAAAAATTGCTTTTGCTCAATCGTGATTTTCATGGTGTTTGGCCCCCGAGATCATAATTGCTTTTGGGATCTCGAGAAGCAAAAAATCAACTTATTTTAGAAGCTGCTAAAGTGTTACTTTTGCAAAAGCTATTATACAAAAGCAATTATTCTATAATTAATTTTTATTATAATCAATTATTACCAAAATCAATTTTAGTAAAATTAATTCTCCTATAATTGATTTTCGAATCGCTAGGCCAAACTCACCCTTAGTAAAGGAACAATCAAATAAAAGATGAAATAAATCTTTCCTTACCAACCAACATCTTTGGCACAAATCAGAGTTCGCAAGTGGCGATCAAAATGAAAAGTATTTGTCAATAAGCTACCGTGTGCAATTAACCACACAAAGAGTTTCAAACGGTGAGGACATCTCAATTTCCATATATGGATAACTATGTAAAATAAATTTTTATTTTTAGACTCGATCTATATATAGCTTATAGCTTATTTTTATCTCTCTTATAGATAATTATGTAAATTAATATTTATATAGACCCAAACAAGTGACTTTGATTAAACTTGCTAACTTATTTTTCTCTCTCTTATAGATACTTTATTACTGTGTAAATCAATTTTTACAATACTAGCTATAAAGGAAAAGAACTCTAAGCATTACAAGTTACAAAATTTGCTCCGTGTTTCTTTGCATAAAGTTCTAAAAATTAATAAAATAATTGTGCTTCAAGTTGTGGGCAAACTTTTATAGAATACATAATCAGGTAACATAAATATGGTTGAGTCAAATGGTAGTGGCTTGTTATTCCCTGATGCGAAACTCAAGTTTACACCACATTGAGGAGGACCATACACAGTTTAATAGATAAAATTTTCTTAGCAGATTCGTCCCTCTTATCAAGGTAATGTAATGCATGCATCACTTTTAAATTTTTCGTAGCAGACGCGTCCCTCTCATCAATGTAGTGTCACACATTCGACCCTCTTAAATTTAAAATACATATTAAAATGGACAAAAATTAATTTAAGAAAGACGGATATGTTATATTACATTAATAAGATGATGCATCTGCTACAAAAAAAAAATTAAAGAGATGAATGTGTAAAAATTGAACTATAAAGAGGACGAAAAGTGCGATTCACTCAAACAAAAATACATAAATATATTCATTGATTATATGAATTAGATTTTTATTTTTCTTTTTCTTCCAAATAAAATTACGTATAATAGAGTGTTTCCGGAAGTTAAACCCTCGAGGAGAAGGTGCTTATCGTTGCGTGTAGCCAATCTTGTCTTCGGTTAACATGGTAGAAGACGAATATCGCGGCTTCAAATTTATTGGGAATTTATCATGCTCAACAAATGACACAAGTTTAAAACAGGCCGCATTTGAAAAGTTTGGTCATCATCTTGTGGTTGACAAGTTTTCTCCTGGTTTTGGGCTTGATTCTAATTTCGAGGATGAGAAAAAAGCTCTGGTAGAAGCAATGAATGGAATTGATTTGGATGGACGTGATCGCGATAGGAATCGTGATCATCGACATGGATCTGGTGGGACTATTTCAAGCCTGCCCATATTGCTAGGGAATGCCCCTCGGGTTGCAGATATGGTGGAAGGGATGACAAATCTGAAGGTGGTAGCCGCCATTTGTTGAAATTGTTGGTTTATTTTCTTAGCAATCACTAATCATATAGTTAATGAAACCTAATGAAATCATTAATTTAGACAAGAATAATTTGTGAATTGGAAGAGGATTGGTTATAGCCCTATGTACAATTGTTATTTGTTGAAATTCATCCATAATTATTCTTTCTCTTTTCTTAGATTGATGATGATAAAATTCCTCCTGTACTTGCCCCAAAAAAGGAAGAGCCAGTTGAGAACACCAGTCCCCTACAAGCGACTACTTCTGGAGCACCATCCTCGTTCAAGTCGAAAAGACAAAATATTAATGCCGAGGAATCAAAAACGACTAATGGGCCACCTCTGAAGAAGAAAGTAAAATCAGAAGATGTATGCATGTCCTGGTTTATTGTTATCTGCATTGCCTGTGACACTTAAATTTCTTAGCTCTGTCTGAATGTTCTCTTTGCAGTCTTCTTTGGCATTAATTATTATTACTTCTTTTCGGGTTTCAGGAAGGAAAATCTGTGAAAGATGAGACTGCTTCTGCTTCTAAGAGCAATGCGCCTCCTAAAGGTTCAACGTCAACACCATCTTCTAAGCCAGTCACTGAAGATGAAATCAGGGCCGTTCTGTCACGGGGATCTCGAGTTACAACAATTATTCTTGTAGCCAAATTTAAATCAAGACTTAAGTCGAAAGAGGTAAGAAATATCGCTTTTTACTTCATGCAATATTGCCTTTCCGGTTTAGTTTTGTTCTGTATGCAAAGCTTTTAAACAAGGTATATTCTTTTCAACTCCCTTTTCTCATTAGTCGAATCATGATTGTGGATGATTTTGATACTCCAAATTTGCATCATGAACCAAATGAACCTTGTATAGTTTAGGCCTATGGTGTGTAGGCGGATGCACCCTACGTAAACCCAGTAAATGTTGCTCTACAAATTCTAATCTTCATTGATTATGCAACTATCTCAGTTGTGTTGTTATTTGTTCAAGTTTTATTATGTCACAACATATAGTATAACTGATTGAGTTTTTTTATTCAGGCCAAGGATGCGTTTGCGGCTATTCTGAGAAGGATATCTAAGATACAGAAGATTAATGGGGCAAACTTTGTAGTCCTAAAAGAGAAATAATTCATTGGGTTTTCTAGGTGAATGGTTTGTAACTCAGATCACAAAGCTGAGAAGAACTGTCGGGCTTTGAGTATGAACTCCAACGATCTAGTATGATGATGCTTTAGAGTTTATAATAACTTGAAACGTATCTTAATCGCCACTAACATTATTATAACTTGAAACGTATCTAAATCGCCACTCTTGTTAGCAGTGGCGGATCCACATAGGGGCAAGGGGGGGCTATAGCCCCCCCTGGAATTTTTTTTTTTTTTTTTATATATGTGTTGTAATTTTTTTTTTAACAAAAAAATTAATTTATTAGTCCAATAGCCCAAATATAATTTTAAGTCTAATTAGTATACCCACTTTAACAAAAAATTTAATATATTAGCCCAATAGCCCTTATATGGCCTGACTATTTGATTGGGTTATGATGGTGGTCAATATTTTTGGAGGATCTCCTAAACGTCGATATTCTTCTTGACAAGCTATTCGAAAAAGTAGTCGAGGCTTTATCAAATAATGAAATTGAAAGTGGTAAATGTCTCAACCAAGAGAGAACTATCATTCGTGCGAGTGACACACGTTGGGGATCACATTATGGTACTTTGATGAGTGTAATTCACATGTTCTCTTCCGTGATTGACATTCTAGGTTTCATAGTTGAGGAGTGAACCGATAAGAATGGAGAAACAAGCAATCTATTGATAATATTGCAATCATTTTCCTTTGTCTTCAATTTATATTTGATGACGTCGATATTAGGGATCACTAATGACATGTCTCAAGCTTTACAAATAAAAGATCAAGATATAGTGAATGCTATGAAATTAGTCAAATTAGCTAAAGATCGTCTTCAAGAGACAAGAGATGATGGATGGGAAACTTTGTTGGAGGATGTTACTTCTTTTTGTTCTAAACATAAAATTGAAGATCCTTCAATGAGTAATGTTTATGTTCCATATGGGAGGCCAAAGCGTAGGATTGAACAAGTGACTATCGAACATCATTACAAAGTTGAAAGATTCAATTCGGTGATAGATAGACAATTGCAAGAGTTGAACAACCGTTTCAATGAAGTAAACACGGAGTTGCTTCTTTGTGTTGCATGCTTAAACCCATCCAATCACTTTGAAGCTTTTGACAAATGAAAATTTGTTTGTCTTGCCGAATTTTATCCAAATGACTTTTCTTTTCTTGAGCTCTCGGCTCTTCCCAATCAACTTGAAAATTATATTAAGGATGTTCGATCAAGTGATGATTTTTCTAGTTTGAAAGAGATCGGTGATCTTTCTAAGAAGATGGTTGCAACTAAAAGACATGTCGCATTCTCGATGGTTTACAAACTTGTGACATTGGCGCTTATTCTACCCGTTGCAACTGCATCAGTGGAGAGAGCTTTTTCGGCTATGAAGATAGTAAAGAATCGACTTCGTAACCGAATGAGCGATCAATGGTTAAATGATAGTTTAGTTGTCTTTATAGAGAGAGACATATTTAGTAGTATTTCAAATGATACTATCACGGACCAGTTTCAAAAGATGAAAAACCGTCGTGGTCAATTATTAAAGTAAATATGTAGATATTTTGGATTTTTATGTGAATAATATAAACTTTATGTTTAACTGTTTGACTTCTTTTTTTTTTTGTATAAGTTTAGCCCCCCCTGACCCAAATTCCTGGATCCGCCCCTGCTTGTTAGTATAAAATAAGATCATCAAACTTATCAATGAATACTCTATGTTCAAGATCTACTATTTACTTTACATCTTTGGCAGTTCAAACAAACCCCTTTCTTTGACATGTTTTCAGCTATATTTTTTTTTTTTTTCCTGGTATTGGTTCAGAGATTATGTTAATGGTTTATGTTTCCGTGTTATGCTATTTGGATTAAATATGAATATAAGCTTGTTTGGGTTATCTTGCTTCACTAGTTAGCATAACATGATGAAGTAAATTTTCATCCTCAAGGAGTAGATTGTGTTCAAATCATTACTCTTAATCAAAGGCAAAACTGCAAAAACACATCCCAAACGTCCCAAGCTATATCACTTAGCCAATTTAGTCCCGTAATTTTATATTTTTTTGGAATATCGTCCCACTTGTCACATGGATGCTTACATGTCATGACGTGGTAGTTTTTATCATAAATAATTATATAAGATTGCAGAAATCATCCCAAACTAATTATAAATTTTGATTTTTCGTCCCAAACTATATTAATTCACCGAATTTCGTCTCACAATTTGTCATTTGGCATGAATTTAGTCCATTATTAAATTTCTAATTTTATGAAAATGACATTCATCTTTTACTTTTTAAGAGAATTTATCTCCTATGATATTCATTATGTTCAATTTATCTCTTATAATTTGAAAAGAAGCAATTTAAGGTAAATTGAATATTATGAATATTACATGGAAGTAAATTGCCATTAACCTTTTTTTAAGAGAAAACAGTACTGATTTTCAAAATTCATGTGCGCTTTTGAGAAAAAAATCATATCTCAGTTCATTAGGAAAAATATGTGCATTTTTTTGTATTAATAAATAACCAAATATTAATATTAGTTTGGAAAAAAAAAACCCATGTCATTTCAATTACGGGACGGAAGTCGACTTATTGATATAGTTTGGGATGAAAAATCAAAATTTGTAATTAATTTGAGATGAATTATGCAACCTTACATAATTGTTTATAATAAAATTTGCCACATTATGACATGTAAGTATCCATGTGGCAAGTGAGACGATCTTCCAAAAAATATAAAATTACGGACTAATTTGGTGAAGTGATATAGCTTAGGATGAAAATCCAAAATCACTAATTAGTTTGGAAACCTTTTCCTTAATCAAATTATCATTAGTACTGACTGACTAGGCCCTTAGTATCAGATTGATTTTGTAATCTCTTCATTTTGCATTGATAAATGAATCTTATATGCAGTTTAATACATTCTCTTAAAATTATAGGGATAGGTAGGCCATTTCATGCGTAAAAGAGGTGTGGAGTTTCTTCTGCAATCCAAATTAGATAGTCATTTGTGAAAGTTTGCATCAGAAATTACTTGTAATATTACCTCATTTCTCACTAAATCAATATGTAATTCTTTGTGGGTTATCTTCAATGCTTATATAAAACTTATGTTTGAGTCAGTCAAATAATTGCGCCAACATAAACGCGTTGCCCTTTGGTTTAGTAAAATAAGGTGCTAATTCTATGTAGAGAATTTTATCTCCCATCATTTTGAAAGAGATGAAAGACTTTTTCCAGGCCGTCGTGACGTTGGTTTGAATAATTTAGGCCTCCAATACCTATCAGCCACTCCTCAAAGGTAGGGTGAGAGGTCACCCGGGTTTGTAATCGTCTCGATAGTATGAATAGGTCTTTTCTTTGTAATCGTCTCGATTGTATGAATAGGTATTTTCTTTGGTCTAATGATAGCAATAGGAGGAATAGGCATATTGTGGGTTGGCACAAGGTGATTCGGGGCCTTAGGGAGGCTAGGAGAGCGAACATTTCCCTTTTAGCTAAGGTTGGGTGGAGAACTCTTAAAAATCATCGTTCCATTTGGAATGATATTTTTAGGAAAAAATATCTCCCGGGGGTGGACATCCTTGATTATACGGCCAAAGGAATCAAGTCTCCGACTTGGAAAGGGGTGGTGCAACGCACCAAAGAGGTGGCTCATGCTATAAAGTGGAGAATCGGGGATGGCAAGGATATTCCTTTTGGTTTGATAGATGGTTAGGGAAAGACAAGCTTTGGGACCTCATCGAGGGAGATATTGATAGTGAGGAGGGTGATTTGTGGGTTGCGGATGTGTTAGCCCAGCCCGGGGATTGTGACCTTAGCAACATTAGGACGAGTATCCCGTCTCATGTGCACCTTTGTATCCTTTCGAACCCTGCGCATGTTCTTAGAGGAAATAGGAACTCTCGAATTTGGTTTGGCTCCCCAGTGGCCAATTTACTTGTAGTAGTGCCTATAAAGTTTTAAGTAATATGGACTCGTTTGTTTCTTCTCCTAGCAGCCCATGCTGGATTTGGAAAATTCCTTTTGTGGCTCATTTTTCATAATAGCCTTATGACCAACACACTTAGATTTGATAGACACTTTTCGCCAAACGATTTGTGTCCTAGATGTGCTACGAATAGGGAAGATTTGCACGACATTTTCTTTCTTTGTCCGAAAAATCAAAATATTTGGGATAAGGTCATTTCACCCTCCGACTCCCTTGCCCTCTCCTTGCTTGATAATGCCTTTTGGTTTGAACGTAGTATGGAACTTAGTTTTCCGGATATGCTCCTTCCGGATCAGTGACCTTGGCCTATCGTCTTCCTCTCCACTATTTGACACATTTGAAAAGCCCGGAACAAAAAGGTTTTTGAAAATACCAGGAACATACTAGGGAAACCTTTTCCAAAATTTGCATCTTGGCTATGGATCTTAAAAACAATTTCAAAGCTTTGCAAAAGCCGAATCTTGTGACTAACGCTGGATTAGGCCGCCTCATGAGTGGGTTAAATTGAATACAAATGGGAGCTTTTATGTCGCACAATAGTTCGGCTACGGCTGGTGGTGTTATTCGATATGCTAATGGCAAATGGATTTTGGGTTTTTGTTGGAATATTGGTGAGTGCTCTATCACTGTGGCTGAGCTGCTTGCTATACGGGAGGGTCTCATGTTGAGTTGGGAAAGAAGATTTCAACAAGTGGAAGTCGAAGTGGACTCGGAAGTTATCTTTACCTTGGATTTGAAGGAGGGTAATGAGGACCATCCTTTGGCTCATATCTTGGAGGACTGTCGGACTTTGATTAGGAAGCCGTGAAACATCTTATTTAGACACATTCGACGCACATCCAATTCAGTGGCAGATTTCATGGTCAAGATGGGCCAACAGTTGGAAATTGGGACCAAGACCCTCCTTATTGAAGCCCCAAATGGTGCTGATTTCTTTCTTGAAGAAGACCTCTCCTAGGCTCCATCTTTCTGTTTGACCAAAAAAAAATTGAGGCATCCCATGGTTTTGTAGGATATCTCTTTCTGTATTCAAATTAATTTTAAAATAGTTAAAGTATTTTTTTAATTACAATCTAAATGGATAGATTGTAATGTATAGTTAAAATTATCTTTTCAACCTACATATTGAGCTATGGTTTGATTTCTCAGCACATTAATAACACATGCTTTAGGGAGGAATGTAGACCGTTTTCATTTTTAGCTTGAATCAGTCTGCCATTTTCCAAACAGGGAGCATATTAGCTTATTTGTGAGTTCAAACACAAATCCAACAAAGCAATGGTGTAAATGCCAACTCAATTTTCCTGCCGAATTTTCCATGAACTTTGCACAATAAAAGACGCTAAATTACATTGATGGAACTACTTTTCTGAGACTCCTTGAAAAGATCGGCCACAAGTTAACATTAGACCAAATTTTGAGCATAAATAATACCAACTCATCTTGCGTTGATATTTTAATATACATTCGAATCAACAAAACTTTAAACAAGTAACAGGTAATATAAGCTTACTCTCCAATTCACACAAAAGTAGTAGAATAATTTATAATCCGAATATGCCATTAGTAAAATGAGGGAAGATAACTTCTGAAGGAATTAAGTAGAAACAAACAGCTAATATAACTGTAATCATAATGTAACAATAACACAAAATCAGTCTGCAAAAGTGAGTTGATTATATTGAAAACTGAATTACATGTCTCCAAATTCATCTAATACTTTTGATAAAACAGCAAGAAAGCAATGGAAAAGCATATGACCAATAACTTGTAACTTAGAAGAGAGAAGTTCCTTTCCCCTTCTTATCTCCACCAATTTCAAAATGCTTGCACCTCTGCAACGGAAATCGCAACAAAACGATAGTAAGTATGAGGGGATGTAACCAAAATGAAAATATAAAAACTAAACCTACCTTGATAGCGTGCTGGGACACATGTTTGCAACCCTGGCATTGAAGCCTCAGCACAATTTTCTTTGTAGTTTTTGCCTGTTAGGAAAAGAACAAAACAGAATTATTCATAAACATGTAGCATCAGATAACAAAAACATCAACTGTTTAAATGTCAAATTATTGTTTGGTATTGTCACTTTTTAAGGAATTATTACAAAAAGGGAAAAAGTTTTCACCTTCTTGTGGAAGACAGGCTTGGTCTGCCCACCATAACCAGACTGCTTGCGATCATAACGACGCTTCCCTTGAGCGGCTAAACTATCTTTGCCCTTCTTGTACTGTGTGACCTTATGCAAGGTGTGCTTCTTGCACTCCTTTGACTTGCAAAAGGTCTTCTTTGTTTTTGGTACATTAACCTGTCCAATACCAAACTCGTTAAAAATGACGGCGCTTATGAAAGATATCTTAAAACACGAACCATAATCTCACTATATGAAAAATTACTAACAGTATTCACAATTATCTTAAAAATACAAGCTCAAAGCCCATGGAAACCAACTGAAGAAACATGACCCAGATGTTGCAATAGATAGACCAACATCAAAATAACTAAAAAAGCAAATTTATTAATGCTTGAAAAAGATAACTAAAATACAAAAGGCAATATAATATACATAAGCAACATATAACGATCCTGAAATGAGCAACTAATTTAAGATATAAATGTTAATCTAGACATAAGATGCACTTACAGAAAATAACAGAAGCAAAGACCCAGGCGTCAATAATCCAGAATTATATTAGACCAAAGCTAAAGATATATGCCTATAATCGATCGTATGAACAATTACCCAAGAAACCAATAATAACAAACAAACGGCATCTACAAATGAAACTAAACAGTGCTTCGACACAATAAACTGCACAAACGTCAAAATCTCTACAGCCCAAAACAAAAAAAAAAAAAAAAATTAAACTATATATTACTAGTTACAAACTAAATTAAAACAACGAAGAAGCAAATCGAAACGCATCTAATGTTTAACGTATAAACAGTCGATCGATAATATAAGAGTGAAGAAAAGACGGTAGTAAATGAAATTACCATTGTTGACGACGGAGGAGGATGCCGGAGAAGGAGATTATAGTTTGCCGCTTGAAACCCTAGAATTAAGAAAGAGGATGATATTTATAGCATAGCTAGGGTTTAATCTTCATTCAGGGGTGCTGCCGTGCTGGAATTGGAAGGCCCAATCTCGCAAATATTAATCCATTATAAAATTGGGCCTTGGATAGTTCCTAGTCCAATTTAGTATTAACTGGTATTTAAAAGTAATTATATACGAAATTTAAAATTGTTGTGTGAAAATAATATATAGAATATGTGGCTATAATATTATAAATCAAGAGTTTGGGAGAAATTGCCATTTGAAGTATATATTCTAAGAAGAGTTCCGTTTTGAAATTTTGTATTTTTGATTAGATTTAGATCATGAATCAAAATTTCGTTTCGAGTGTAAGTTTCGGTCAGCTAAATATTGGAAATTTTTTGAGACTTTTCGAGAGTTTTCGGAAATATTTCGGAAACACTAAGGAAAAATTGTAATAAAAGTTACTAAATTTAGATAAATAACAGAGTTTAAGGCAAACAAATAGTTTCGGAATTACATCTTATTTTCGTTTCGCTTGATTCAATAACGGAAACTTTTCGATTTTTTCGAAGAAAAAGATGAAAATTTTGATCCATGATTTAGATGTTATTTTGTTAGGGATGGTATGAGCCAATGTCCAAAAATTTAAGCTAGACCGACTTTTACCAAATGTTTGGCCCGTCTTCTAGCAAATTAGCTAACTAATTTATTATGAAAAATATTTGTAACCTAAACTAGTGCTTCCAAAAGGGTTAGAGCCTCTGGGCCGCCCATGGCTCTTCCTGCCAAACCCAACCCATATCTTCTAAGATTATACATGGGGTTGGGTTGGACTGGGCTGAACATCAAAAAATATAAATTGGAAGTGGGTTTAAAGATGTGGTAGATTTGGGCCATCCCACGTATTGTAAGTTTGTAACTTTGTGTTATTTCATCACATTTTTACTGCTGCTTTTTTCTATTGCAATTAATGATATACAGCTAATTATAGAAAGAAAAAAACAAATTTGCCACGTATGCAGCTGCTCAATAAAAAACACCACTATAAAGGAATGGGTGTTTCTATTTGTATTAAGAAAAAAAATTAATACATTAAACAATGGAGAAACTGTTGGTCCTAGTTGTCTATCTCTTTAATTAGAATTTAGATTCAATATCTCAAGCACTTTACTATTATGGTTATTATTATGAGGAAAAACATATCTAATCTAATCTAATTTACTATTATTTCAAGGGGTGTTTTGGTCAAAAAGTTCAATTTTGACTGATTTCTCCTTTTTTTGAATTTCTTAAATTTATAAAAAGATTCAGTTTATGTAAACCACCTCGTATACTAATTATAAAAAGAAGGTGTTTTCTACTCACAAACGACAGTTATTTCCTAAATTCGTCTCATTCTTACCCTCTATTAAATACTGAAATATAATGAGAGTGAAGTAATTATTAATATCTAAGAGGCCAAAACCGACAATTGAATATCCCTATTCCTTTAAGTGAATAACAATTGGGCGGGATGAGTTTTTATTTTTTGTGTTCGGTTGACTTCCATGTCTTTTATGAGTGACATTCTCTATCAATTGATTTTCTCTTTCTTTTTGTTCTATTATCGGTATTTCCAGAACACATATTTTTTCTTCAACGTAGGCAGCATCAACCTAGGTGAGGGCATATTCACCTTATATATCTCCATATAAGTTACCCGTTTCTTTTACTTAATTGAGTAGAAGAATATAAATTTAGAGCTGCAAAATAATTATTCATCAATGTAGAAGAGTCATTTGTAAATATTGTTTGGGTGTCTAGGCGGATGACATTGTTTGTCACTCCATATGATAGAATTGATAGATATTTAGAAAATAGACTTTTTGATGATTACAAAACACGAGTAGAAGGTCACAAATTGAGAAAAGGATAACTCAAAATATTGTACAAATATAACTAATCTTTTACCTTAAAAGAAAAAATGAAATCCCTCAAAGAACCGTTAAGTAGTAAGTACATTATCTTTGTTTTTAATTCATGTTTATGTACAAAACAAAGAGATAATGTTTGAAATTAACCTTTATGATCTCATTCGTTAATAAGGGTTGTAAATAATTTTTTTTTCATTTTTATATGTCAAGTTACTAATTTGTCGTATAATTAATTATACAAAATTATTTAATATAATATGCACGGGTTTAGGCTAGTATTTATTATGTTTGGACGTAGAAAAATTAAGTTCACTGGAAATAGCCAAATGACTTGATTTACACATTTATTCATTCTCGCCACTCTTCAAAGCTAAACTTTTACGAACCAAGAAAGTTTTATTCATAATAATAATAAACCTATGCATCTAAAAACTTGCATAAGAGGTACCGCGGAATTGGTTTCAAAACGAGTTAACAACAGAAAAATAAAAAGCAATAACATCCAGACAAAAGCCCAATAACACGTGTCAGCTACTAATAAAATACTCTACTAATTAAGCAAATAGCTCATCTGCCTTCACAAGTGCAGGCCCAAATAGCAAAAGCCCAGCCCAACAAACAACCCATAACAAAGCCCATTCAAGTTGTTCGAAGCAGAGGGTGCCCTAGGCGGTGGGGGCCCAAAGCATGGAGGCGGCGGAACAGAATGATGCGGCGGTGGCGGTGGCGGTGGCGGTGACTTAATTGTTGGAGGAGGTTGAACAGGCACAGGAGGCGGTGGTTTAAAATGTTCTGGCGGAGGCGGCCCAACTCTAGGCGGCGGGTGAAAAGGTTCAGGTGGCGGTGGCTGAAAATGTTCTGGCGGCGGAGGTCTAGAAGTAGGCGGTGGGTGAAAAGGTTCAGGTGGCGGTGGCTGAAAATGTTCTGGCGGCGGCGGTCTAGGAGTAGGCGGCGGGTGAAAAGGTTCAGGTGGTGGCCCAAATGTAGGCGTCGGTGGGTGAAAAGGGTCAGGAGGCCCAAATGTAGGCGTTGGTGGGTGAAATGGTTCAGGTGGCCCAAATGTAGGCGTCGGTGGGTGAAAAGGTTCAGGAGGCCCAAATGTAGGCGTCGGTGGGAGAAAAGGTTGAGGCGGCCCAAATGGCTGAAAAGGTTCAAAGGGCCCAAATTCAGAATGGGCCTGAACAGGAACGGGCAGCTTAAGCCCATTTTTGCAACTCTCAATATTTCCACTGGTGAAGTACCGAATCCCTTCCTTTTCCAATGTCACGGCATCTGTGTACATTTTGATAGGGTTTTCGAGATTGCATGATTCGAATTCCTCTTGGCTTTGTAGCTCCACTATGCTTTCCTCTATTGCCGGGTCGTAGGTGAACCCTGTTCAACACTCCAATTCAAATTAATTTCTAATTTTCAGTTTTACTTATGAAAATTGGAAAGAAGACTAAAGTATAATTAATAATATACAAATATTGCTTTTATATACGGAGTAATTTTTATTTGTAAAAAACAAACATATTATTTGAAATAAGTTGATCTTTGGATTTGTAAATCCCAATAGAAACTAAGATTATATAAGGGTCAAATTGCAGTTGAACAAAAGTGATTTGATTTTGAGGCTTCTTCAAATAACGAGGAGACTAGAATTTTTTCTTTTCATTTTCTTTCTGATAAATATTGAGGAAAACATTTCATTTTGCAGTATAGACAGGAAACTTTAAAACAAAACTATATTGAAATATGGCTTACAGATTTTGTCGCCAACCCGGAAGATCCGGCCCGATAACCAAGAAGTGATATCCAAAGCGGGGCTCCAACCACCATCGCCGCCCACAACGTGGTGGGTCTGGGCTGAAACCTCAACAGCAACAACCACAAGTAAGACAGACACAAAAATCTGCAGTATTTTAGCCATTTTCAACAAGAAATTTAGAGTGGAAAAGTGTAACAATTTTTATTTTATTTCTTTTTTTCACTCTCTCTCCAATTCAGTAGTTTTCCATTCCCTCCAAAACCATAGGGATAGAGTGTTTAGGTCAGTTTCCTTTATATAAATAAAGCAAAAAAAGTGAATGGAGGAGAAGTGGTGGGTTGGTGTGACTTTGTGCTGTGAGAGGTGGTATAATTTTTTTTTACTAGGAGAGTCACGGGCCACGTGCCTTATTTCTATGATTTATATTTCACCTAATTCTTTTCATGTTTTTTACTGATATTTCTTTAAGTCGGACATAATAGTAATTATTCTGCAGGTAAGTTTTATCAGATAAATTTGCTAAAAAATATGAGGAATAGGCATCCATGAACCTTTGAGAGGATAAATTTCTTCTTTCAAAAACTCATAATCATCAACATCTTAAAATAGTGAAGATTACAACTCCTTTTATACGACTTTAATCATAGGCAATTGAAAAGAAATAAAACTCTTAAGAAAACTGAATAATTTCTAAACTTCTATAAAAACTAAATCACAAGAAATAAGAAGACTAAATAACTAACCAATAAAAAAGATTTGCATTATTTCTTCTGACAAAGCATAATAGCATAGGATAAAAGTGCTCTAGAAATGTTCTACTCCATTCTTTTGTCTCCTAAATGTAGGGCTAAAAGATGAAAATCCCCACGTTCAATAAATGGACCACATTTATTAAATACATTGTACTACTTCACCGTAATTATTTTAATCACCAATAAATGTAACACATTTATTTAATCACTCTTTTTTAAGTTGCACACAGAAATAGAGTTCAAAGAGTAGATACTTCTTTCTGTTTTATAACCAAGAATCACCACTGGTAGAGATATTTAATTTTAGTTCTAATATGAATATCTATCTTCAAAAGAGGAATCTTTTATAAAATTATACAGTAGTTAAATTTAAATGAAATTTATGAAAGATAACATATAATTATCGATTTTTTTTAATTAAAAAATCGTTATCTTGCTCCTTATACCAAGATAAGTCGCTAGAAATGTGATTAAACTTGATTAATAGGGTCTCGTTCCACTAGAAACGAAGTCCAAATTTTAGTTTTATCTATCCTTGAAAAATTATGCCTCTTTATTGATTTTCACGAGGTTGTCATGAATGTTCTGATTTAGGCGTAAATCTGAAGTTGGTTCTAAAACAATTAATCTAAAATTATGTATTTTCCGATAGTTATTTTTTTTTTTGTTCATATGAATATCTTCATGCACATAAACGGGAATTTTCTAATTTACCATAAAAGAACACCAAGAGATCTTTTGAAGTTTTTTATTTTAAATATGGGAAATTCTTACCCATATTGAAATTTACACTTTTGATTATTTTGTCGTTTCTATTTTCTATATCAATGTGCATGAGTTGGCAGTTAACCGTGATGATATATGGAAAATTCTTACTCAGACCGAGTTTGATCGAACCCAAAGCAACTACATGGCAAGTGTAATACACTTGCTTTATGATTAGATGTAACTTACAGGAGAGTGACCAATCACAAAGCAAGTACAATATACTTGCTTGATGGTTGGATTGGTTTGGTCAAGCCAGACTTGAACAAGAATTTTCCATGATATATAGATTAAAGAAAAAGAAAATTGATATTTCAATGGCTCAGGAGTTAGGACAGATTGTTCATAGATCATCCTCTTAGATCTAAATTCATGTCCATTTCCAATTGGCTAGGTACAGTAGATGTCGACTAGAGGTCCAAAACTATGGTATACATTGGGTCAATCTTTGATTAACTTTAATCTTAAATTCAAGCTTTTCTAGATTTGAAAGAAAATCATAAATTCGAGCAATAGTTTTTCTTCTTCTTTTTTTTACTCACTAAAAAATATTACAATAAAAGATTAATATTCTCTCGGTCCCAAATACATTATTCATATTTTCTTTTTCTGAATATTTTGAAATAAGACTTCATTTTTTCTCAAATCAAAATTACTTTATCATATCATAAATTAGTGATTAAACACTAATAATTATTATTCATTACTTTGATGGCATAATGTTAAAGTCACCTAGAAGTTCCACATATTTAACCATACCTAAAACTCACTGCTAAAAAAAAAGAGAGAGCAAAAATAAAATATATTGAAACTTACTTAATACTCAAATATATTTAAATTTAATAAAGTGTATAAATTCAATAGTTTATATTAAATATTAAGCCACAAACAATGACACTCCTCAAAAGTTGAAGTGTACGATAGCAACTAGTCGCTATGTGTAGTTATATGTCGTAGATCAGTAGATATTATCTGTATTTGGTAATTGTGGCTAAGATATTAGATCATAAAATCGATTTCACCTGCAAATTCTAATTGTATCGAGAAAAATTGCACTGGCATTAGGTGAATGGCTGGTATTTACTCATCTATTTTTGAACTTGTGATGTAACCTCCTTTAATTTAATTTTCATGTAGTGTTGTACACAATGCCTTTAATGAATTTAAATTGATGGCAGTTTCTTATTTCTAGATTTTCTTAAAATATTCTAGTTATCATAACTTACCTTCAAGTTTTCATTTCACAAGCTCTTAATTCTTACACTTAAAGAATGTACAATGAGCTGATTATAATCAATAAATTATTAAACTCTTGGTATGTACAAATTTGAAATAACAAAATATTTTGAACTTTATGTTAGCCAAATAAGAGGAAAAATACATAACAATATATATACTAACAGAGTCAGGCATTTACAGATATGGATGTTCTCATAGATACACAACCTTTCAATCTTTCAAGAATCGCATTTCGGCTAACTAGCCCCGAATGGAGAGTTAAAGGGAGCCCCTCCTTTACACACTCGTCGTACTTTTCTAATGCAGACCCAATTTCACTAAAATCTGGACGATTCGAAGGGTTCGCAGCCCAACAACGCTTAATAAGGTGTGCAAGTGCAGGTTGACAACTTGCTGGTAAAGGCGGTCTCTCGTTCTGCAAAATTGGTTAAAGAAAATGAGACCTCTGGCTTTAACTATTTAATAGGAAAACATGTGAAGTTCAAAAACAAATTACAAAATCTAGCTAACCTTATCGGCCACAGCAAAAGCAGCTTGAACCGGAGTCATCCCTTGAAAAGGAAGCAAAGCTGTCGTAAGTTCCCATAGCACGATCCCAAAACTATACACATCAACTTTCCGAGTGTAAGGTTTCTCTTTGATCATCTCCGGAGCCATCCAACGATAAGTTCCCATGTTTCCTTTAGTCTCTCTACACTGTGTTTCCAAACAAGAGGTACCAAAATCCGCAACCTTAACACGCATCTCATCGTTCAAAAGCAAATTGTTCGATTTCAGGTCTCTGTGTATCACGCCTTGTGAATGAAGGTACTCCATTCCACGTGATATATCGAGGGCTAATCTCAGAATGGTCTCGATCGAAAGAGAGTATGGCTCTTTCTTGTTTAGATACATTCTAAGATTCCCTTGTGACATGTATTCTGTAATAATACAGTATACGGGAGGCTTTTTACAGGCCGCGATGAACTGCACAGAAATAAGAGGTAACTGTAAGAAATGTTGGCGAAGTAGATAATGTCTTTTATTATTAGTACTGAAAGATAAAAAGGCGATCTAACCTGAACTATATTGGGATGATATAACCGCGAAAGCAGGGCGACCTCGGATTTGAATTGCTGTTCGAGTAAGGATCTAGTCTCTTCTTTATGAGTTGGAATTCTAACCATTTTTACCGCTACTGCTCTCTGTTTGTAGATTCCTCGGTATATTCTACTGTGTGCTCCAGAAGCAAACTTATTGCCTATAAACAACTGAGACAGATCAGCTGTCCATTCCTCTTTGTCCTCCTTAGACGTTTCCCAGTTTTCGATATTCTCGGAGTCTAAAATCATGGACCATGATTCCAAGCTGTCAAATCTCTTCCTCTCCATGTTGTTGTTTCTGCTATTGTCGATGTTTAATTGCCTTCTTGACGACGAAGGATTTGATAAAGATTTGCTCTTCGTTTTTCGTAGACGAAATGGATTGAAACACAATGCAGCCATTGAAAATCTGAATCTTTTTTCAGCTCTGTGTATTATAAGGTACTTTCCTTCTGATATTCTGAATTGATTTCAGGAAGTTCATGAATTGAATCAGAAGCACGAGAGAAAAGTACGGAAAAATTGTTACGAGGTTTCATATATGAAAGAATTGTATAGTGAGGTGAAAGACTATTTTTGCAGACTTTGATAAACGAAAAACGAGAATCGGAGCCGAATCCTAAACAACCCATCAGTCGAGATCAACAAAACGAAGAATTTGCATTAGGATTTACGGAGACATGAAATTACGATTATGCAGAAAGGATAAGAGTTTGTGTGGTTTATGAAAAGGTGAAGAAGTAAAAAGTTGTAGCTTAATTGTTTGTATAAGAAGGTGAATTTAAAGCAAATATTTTCAGGGATGTCTCGTGAAATATTGTTTCTAAATGATAGCACAGAAGATGGGAGAGGAATTGAATACTTTTTTCTAAAGTTTAAAATTAAATAGGAAAGTTAATTCTAGTAACCACATATTGAAAAGTGAAGCACTTTATGCCTTAGAAAACTTGGAAGCAAATTGATTGAACATGACAAAGAACCTACATATGGAGTGGTATAACCATATAAGTAGTAAAGTCAATTTTTATTTTTTTAAATTAATGTTGCTAAATTATTCCACTTCTCAACAAATTGCAATGACTACACTTGCCAAACCGTGCTTCATTGCTTTCACGACTAAAGTTTACAATCACTTTATCTCATGCATAGTACAGAATATCATCAAATTTTGATTAATTAATTAGAACCAATATTAGATCAATGCTTTTATATAGTTAAGAGTTTGCATATTTTATACTCCTATGTTAATTGTCCAATGGCACTTAAACAGTTTATCAAGATCTACACGAACAAATAATTTCTAAGCATAAAGACTGTCCTTTCAGAATATATTAGTGCACTTACTCATTTTTCATTGAAAGAAATGAGGAGGTACTATGTTCTTTGAGAATTTCCTTTAAAGAACAATTTTCTTGGTCATATACATCTTCATAAAATTCTGAAGTACCCAATTACCAGAAGCAATAATAAGTGTATTACACTTGCTTTTTTATTGGTCACTCTCCTAGAAATTTCATTCAATCCTAAAGTAAGTGTATTTCACTTGCCATATAGTTATTTTATGTTCAGTTGAATCCAATTTGGGTTAGAATTTCTCTTGGAATATTTAGAAGTTCAATCATTCATGAAAAAAGGTAAAACTGACAAAAAATAGTTAAGCCTCTCTTGAATTTCTAAAAGGACATGTAATTTGGATTTTCTTTTTCTTTTTTTTATTAAACAACATGTAATTTGAAATGAAGAGAGTATTAATGAATCTGTTAAAATTTTAAAGAAATAAATAACATAATAATGTTTAATCTGATCAAACTAAATTGTACAAATCTTATCTTATGAATCAACTCCTTTAGGTGTTAGCTGGCCATATTTCAAGGGTACAATAGGAATTCTTATTATATGTATGGAATGATATCATCTTTTATGTCGGAAAAAAAAATGCTTGTTGTAGGTGTTGTATTTGTTGATGAATTTGTAATTTCCAACCCAAAGGGGATGTAGATATATATATAATTATCCCTTAATAAAAAGATAAAAAGATACTATATGTTCTCACACGAAGATTAATACATAGAGTGAAACTCATTCAACAACTAATTCAAAAGTCGAATAGGATTTATTCTAACATAAGAGTGTAAAAATAACTCTCATGGAAAACAAAGCAACAGAAGTCCTACTACACTTCTTAGCTACTACTCATACTCGTGATAAAATACTAAGCTGATCAAAGCGTCATCTACACGCCCATGTAGCATAAGGCCAACCCGGCAAACAACACATAAGAAAGGCCATTCAAATGGGTCGAAGCAGAGGGTGCCGCGGGTGGTGGGGGCCCAAAGAAAGGAGGCCTAAAAGGTGGGTACAACGGGCCAAATGGTGGTGGCAGTAGAAAAGGCGAAGGAGGATCAAATTCAGAATGGGCCTGAACGGATACGGGTAGCTTGAGCCCCTTTTTGCAATTCTCGAGGTTTCCACTCGTGAAGTATCGAGTCCCTTCCTTGTCCAATTTCACGTGGCTTGTGCCGTCTGTGTACATTTTGATAGGGTTTGCGAGATTGCATGACTCGAAATCCTCCAGGCTTTGAAGCTCCACGATGCTTTCAGCTGTAGCTGGGTCGTAGGTGAACACTGCTCAAAGTCAAAGGGAAGCGAAAAGGTGTCATCAAATTATATTGGAAAACGAAAAGACCGATCGAGTAAAAGAGTTGGAGATCGAGCCAAGTGAATCAATCAGAGAAACACATAAATACTAGAAGTCCAGAACATTAGTAAAATATAAACCCAATAGCATGTTGGAAGATCAAGAAACTATTTCATTTAAGATAAAAATCTCTCGGAGTTGGATGAAGCTCAAATTGGACAGGTTTAAGATAACTTTTGACAGGTTTTTGCACTATAATTCTAATTAAAATGAATTCAAGTTTAATTATAAACTTTTCCTCTAAGTGTGCGTCCGAACATATCCTAAAGGTGAGTTTGACCTAGCGATTGGAACTGTCAAACTCGTCTTTGTATCTCTATCGTGATTGAAGAGCATCTGAGCCTCTCAATGGTAATCACTTTAGGTCAATCGTAATTTCTTTTACGATTGGCCCATTATCGTGATAACTTTTGAGATTTCCAAAAGCAACAGATGTGTAGATTCCGCAAAAATAATTATATTATACAAAAATAATTATTTTTTCATTATAATCAATTTCTATGAAATCAATTATCAAAGAATTGTTTTTCCAATTGCTATGACAAACTCACCCCAACCCTAGTGTCTAATTAAATCTATAAACCATTAAGTAAGTTTAACAGGCTGGTTCTCTTATCCAGAGCTAATTACATTTTAACTTATGGACACTCTCTCTCTACTTGAATCCAAACATCCACAAACTAATTAAAGTAAATCACAAAATCTCTCCAAAGGTTTGTATGATTTACAAAAATACATCTCTTGTTTGAGATGTTACCCATATCCCCCTGAAACTAACAGCACCTAAAAGTCCTAATGATTAAAAATCATATTAGCCCTAAGGTTTTTTTTCTTTTCAAATTAGGCATTTCTTAGGGAGGATTTTGTGGAATATTCTTACCTAGACTTGGTTTAAGAAAATTCATAAATCTTATGGCTAGAAATGCACCACATCATTCATGAGTGCACTACAACATGCACCCACAATGAATAATGTGATGCACTCTTAGCCACAAAGTCTATAAATTTTTCCTGAACCAAGTCTATGCAAGAATTTTTATTTGTAAATTCTCAAATAAAAAGGAAATTTTTGTAATTCAGACAAACTTCAGGGTGGGTATGTACAATTAGATATTATCGACGAATTACTCCGTAGTTCTTGCATTTTGCCCCAATATTTATAAAATTCACTCCTTACCCATTACTACAATTTATAAGATTCACTCGTTACCCATGAGATGGGGCAAACATAAGTTGGGTAAATTAAGTGCAATTTTCCCTTCAGACTTCAGAGTCAAATCACTTCGGACCTGTTTGTTTTGACATTTTTCCAAAATTATTTCGTGTTTAAAAAATATCAAACAAACATGTTTTTACTTTTTGAAATACATTTTTCACATTTCAATTTTATCAAACTACTCTATCAAAAGCCTAACAAACAACACTAAACAAACTTATACAAACTCTAATCTGATTTGACATAGATTAACATATCTCTTTCACAATTATCTCAAATAGAAAATATGATTTAACATAAAATCTTACACATACGACCTAATTCTTCCAAGAAAATATTACACCAACTTTATTTCTCTCAATGTTAAAACAAACAACATTATACAAATCGAAATTATTTCACTAACCTCCACTACTTTCTCAAACTACGGTCCCAAACACCAAAATAAACAAGCCCTATATTTATTTTCGTGAGACCAAATATTATTTCAAATTGTTATCAGAATTTTTTTTTATTACAAATGGTTTTCACCAACCAAAACTCATAAAGCAAGTACTTCAATTTTTAAAATAATAAGTAATATTTTTTGTTTTTTTATAATAAATTTATCATCAATTAGTGCAATAATATTCAAATATAAAATTGTATGTACAAATAATAAATCTCTTCAAAACACTAGTTTGTTAAACCAGAGGTAAAAACCCACCATTAATTAAATCCAGTACCAAAAGGTCATGGACCTCAGTCTGGCTAGTGATTAGGACTAAGCACGATCTTATTGGCGAAATAATATTATTTTGTTATCAAATAATATAATATCAATTAATTTAATTTAAAAAACATAATTTAACATCTATCTCTTACATTTTTATTTAAAATCTAAACAAAAACCCACATTTTAAACTCATCTGACAGTTAACAATATTTTACATGAAAAATCTCTAACTAAAATACATCAAAGTTTCAATAAAATCTTGAAAATACCCAACCAAAATTTTCAGCCAAACCGAGTAAAAAAAAAAATCCAAACGAGGCCTATAAATCTCTGAGTCAAGAAAAGAACAACTCAAGTTGCCAAACTTTCAAAAATTAAACTTTTGGCAAACCATGCAAATAAACGAGACATAGAAACCAAGAACCCAGCTGCAGAAACCTTTTATGGTTATAGCTGACTAAAAGCTTAATTAAACCGGGAAATAAACTTACCGATTTTGTCGCCAACCCGGAAGACCCGGCCCGATAACCAAGAATTGATGTCCAAAGCGGGGCTCCACCCACCATCACCGCCCACAACGTGGTGGTTCTCGGCTGAAACCTCCACAGCAACAGCCACCATAAACACACACACGAAAACCTGCAGTATTTTAGCCATTTCCATCAGGAGAGAGTGAGAAGGTCGGTTAAAGGCAGTTTCGATTAAATAAGCAAATGAAGATGAGTTGGTTGGTGTGACAATTTAAGTTTCACTTTTCACTAGGACAGTAACGGGCCACGTGCAGTGACCATTCCTAGATTTTTTTCACCTAACCTCGAAAATATTTCATCTCATTTGAATTTTAAGGACCTTTTGTTTTGTTTTTTTTGGTACTATTACCGATATGGTCCCCCAACTTTTGTCTTGGATACAGGGTTTCAACCCACGTTTAAAAATGAATATAGAAATTATTTAGTTTAATCACTACATGCTACATGGGGTTTGTAATGTATCAAATAATTAAATTTTGTTTGAGCCTTATATTTAAAGAAGAGTTATTTTCTAGATCTCATCTCAATCGTATATTTATATATATAAAACAATTTTAAATAATTCACAATAACTTGTCACACCACGTCATCCATGCAAGAAAGCAATATGCTATAATTGATTTTTAAAATAGTATTAGGAACATACATTATTTGCCTTTTTTGGTTATTTTTTCTATTTTACGAGCTAGAAATTTATCGATTTGAAAACTTTGGGCCTATTTGAATGAGTCTGATTCGATTTCGTGCGTCTCGATTTTAAAAGGGTGTTTCGGTGAAATCTGTTAAACTTCATTTAGTTAGGTTTTGAATGTTAAGTTTTGTGTCTTCTTTTGTACCAAAAAATTAGTTAGGTTTTGTGGTTCTAAAAAAATTGAAACCCGACTTGGATTAGTTTTAAATCTTGGGGTTTAAGGAAAAAATAGATGAATTATGTTAAATCAATGTCTTTTTTAGAGAATTTGGGAAAAAGAATAAATAATAGATTTTAAATAAATATTTTTTAGATTAAGTTTAAATTTATATATAGGTTTGTGATGAGTTTCATAAGTTGATAAAACGCATTTAAAAGGGTTTAGCTCCGATATAGAAAAATCCATAAAAGTGGACCAAAACCATCCACATAGAGTGTGAAGTTCTAGGTTAGTGGTTTCATCGTAGTTGCCACTCTAATAAAAGATAAGTTGACTAAGAAGCAAAAAGAGAATTAATTTAAGTACCGCCAATAAATAGGTATATAAATACTGGTTGGTTTATTCTTCTTTTCTTATTATTAATTAGTATTATTAAATGCAATACTGATTAATGTGCTGTAAATATTTGTAAAACTATAAAATTCGTGACACTCCAATCTCATCACATTGAAATATTATTAAAAAAAAAAAAAAAGAGCATTAAAATGCATGCATACACATAAGCGGACGTACATGCCCCTGGATATTTTTTTTAAGTATAGGAGTGGTGTAAATAAAATAAATAAATTAGCTTAATATGAAATTTTCAGTTCAAATATAATCTTAGTTTAATTAATATCATACAATTCACTCTAAGTCTCAATGAAAAGTTCAATTTTTCTCTATTTTCAATATCTCCAAATCCTAACTCTAGCCACCATTGCCACCCCCTGCCACCAGACCGTAGCCGCCCCATCTACGGCCATCCACCCAACACAAGTTTCAACTCATTGGAGTCTTGAACACAAAAAGACTCAATTGTGAATGTTAATAATTTTTCTATGTATATTTATGATATATGTTTGTGCAATTGTGCTTATATAATAAACTAATAGTGTTATATATTCATTATTAATGTTTATATTCACTTCCCAAAATCAATTTTTAGATTCAAATTTTATTTTTGTGCTTAAAGTTATATATTTGTTAAAATTTTAATAAGTATTAGATTCAGATATGAGGATACTTATTATATTAAAATAATATGATGATTAAATCAAGATGCAATAGAGTTAATAGTATTTATTTACATATCAAACACTAATCTTAGATAGTTAATAGCTTTTTCTTTTATTGAAATATCAAACACTAATTTTATATTTCTTATAGTCTTTTATTAGCATTTATTGGCCTATTGGGATTCAACCTCTCTTGTTTTATCAAATGGAATGAAAAATAAGTCTTGTCATTATTATGTCTCTATTATATTTAACTTCTGCTTTTTGAGTATGTCATTATTCTTGAGATACATTACAAGAAAATGGGTCTTCTGTAACACAATTTTTTGTTGGTGAAGCCTCGATTTCCGTTGGTATTCAAGAGTAGCGACGGATTTTTTCCGTTGGATATTCCGTGTGTGAAGGCCCCATAGGTAAATGGAGTGACGATATCATTTCCGTTTGTAAATATAGCGACAACAATTTGTTTGTTGGTAATACCGTTGAAAAGTACTCCGCTTCAAATAGCTTTGCAAATGAAAAACTGTAGGTAATTCTATTAGAATATTACCTACAGATTTCCTTCGGCTTAATTCAGTTAGTATTTTGTTACTAATCGGTTGGAAACATATCAATGGATCTAGCATCCAAATTATTCTGTTGCTTGAAATATGTTGGTAATTTGTCGCTAATTTTGTTGGAAGCATTCCAACAGGTTTAGCATCAGGCAATCGGGCGATCGGTCTATGCCTGGGCGCCTGACCGGTCTTAGCCCAGGCGCCCGTGCCACTCATGGGGCTTCCCTGGGCGCCTCTGTATCACCTGGGTTTGGCCTCGGCGCCAATGCCTCCTAGTTCTGGCCCGGGCGCCCGGGTCACTCAAGGGGCTGCCTCAGGCTCGCCTGGCTTAGCCTAGGCGCCTAGGCCACGCCTGGGTCTTGCCTGGGCAATGTGTGCCCGGGCGACGCTTGGTGACTAGGCAATGTGTTTTTAATTAACTTGTTCGATATGGGATTTGAACCCTTGACCTCATATATACATATTAAAGGATCAAACCATTTGAGCTGGACTACTTTATTGTATTTTCATTAGACAATTATATAAATGAGCCACCTAATAGTTTATTTCGTCAATCTCATAAGTTTTTTTTTTCCGATTGAACCCATTTTTTGATTGATTTCACCCATTTTTTCCCTCAATTCATTGATTTAATTTTTTTTATCGATATAACTAGTTTTTCCCTTAATTTCATCAATTTAAACCGTTTTGACCAATTTAACTAGTTTTCCCACCATTTCCATCCTCTTTTACCGATTTTCATCGATTTTCGTCATTTTCATCAATTGTTTTTTTTCACAAATTTTATCAACTTGATTTGTTTGATTGATCCCATATGGATTGGATCCAGCAAACCAGCAAATCGATCCATATTGCCACCTCTATGCCTAGCTGGTTTATTAATGATCTTAGTCACAATGTAATTGATTAAGTGTAATTGCATTTACTCTACGTTCCAAGAAATTTGATTAGTTGGACATGATTATTATCTTTGGATTGGGAAAACTATCTTACTTCAAGAGAATCTAATTTATCGGTTCTTGTTTCATAGTTCTTAGATATAAAATCACTTCAACTTTATGTGTTATGAAAGAGAAGTAGTGACGTATTTTTTCACCTGAATGATTTCACTACTATGGATCACATTTCCCGACAACTTAATAACAAATGTTATACATAGAATATTTTCTATTTCAAAATTTCTTTGGTAATTTGTTGTTATTATTCGTGAAACATATTTCTATCATTGATAATTTGGTTATTTTTCCGTTGGAACAATTTCATCGCTATGGATAACTTTTTCCTACAGCTTAACAACTGAATTCCTACGAAAAATATTTTTTCCCTATTTTTCGTAGGTAATTTGTCGTTATTATTGGTGGAATATATTTATGTTGATGGTTCCGTCGCAGTTCAGTTACTAAATCTAAATAGCAATGGATAATTTTTCGTTGGAATGATTTCGTCGCTATGGATAATTTTTTCCTACAACTTAACAAACGAATTCCTATAAAAAATATTATTTTTCAATATTTCGTGGGTAAGCTATTATCGAAGTAACACTTTTCATTTGAAATTTTGTTGGTATTTCGTACTAATCCATTGCTAATAACGACAAATTTGTTTTCGTTGGAATCAAGTCGTCACTGATGTTATTGGTGTTAGAAGGCATAGTGGAATGCAATTTAATGGATGTTTGTTAATAATATCCAGTGCACCTATCAATTTGCAAATGATATTTCTTAAGTTTTTATCTCTTGCTTAAAATTTATTAATATTATTTGATAGAAATAGTGTTCTGCAAGCCAGCTGTATGGCTAGCATTAATTGTAATTAATGAGGAACTATTCAATTTAGATTAATAAATGCACTTTTATTAAATGGTCAACTTTATCTTATGTAATATTTGTCTACGCATAAGGATAGAAGTCCTTAGATCACAGGGCTATGGGACAACCCGTGGACTGATCTCTAAGGCCGTGATCTAGAACATATTCAAGAGTCGTAGAATCCAATCGAGATAGGACATTGTTGGATTCGGTTAGACTCTCACTATTGTGTATACTCCGATGAACTGGAGGACGCTGGGGTCCACGAGCGTGACTGGGATAGTCGATACACATAAGTGGGTGACTTGCTGGGATGGCAGGCGCACTGAATACCCCAATTAGGAAATAACTCACCATGGAAGCGGTAGTCGCATATCGGGGTTGGAGTTATTCCAATTTACAATAGTATACGAGGAACGATCCCTAACAACTTGAGATGATAGGGTTTATCTGGTGCGAGAACGTCTATGCTTTGATATGAGCTCCGACTGACTGGGGATCACCAGAAAGTCTCTGAGGACTCACGTTGGGTTTAGAGGAACTCGTATGCAGATTCATATCATCAACAAAGGATCCGTTGACCCGACTTGATAGGTTGGGAAATTCTCCTATGGATTTTTGTGAGAAATTAATTCTGGTAAAATCCTTGGCCAAGGTATCTGACGACTTTATGTAAGTAGCTCATAAAGATTAAGTCAAAGAGAATTTATTTCGAGATCAGAGTACATAAGGTCAAGACAAAAGAAAAAAGGGAATCCGATGAAAGACCATACCCTTAAGTCTCGACTGGGAGATTGATCAATGGAGAGATTATGTCGTATATGGAAGTTGTAAATGATAAAAGGTTCACTGAATTAATTCACCAGTGATTGGGCTCCATGGGCTTGTGACTGGACATCGACCGTGGAGTGTGGGAGAATTCCCAAATTAGCAGGGGTGCTAATTTTGGAATGATTGATCGACAGAGTGTTCGATTAATTCAGAGTATTAATTGCTCGAGTAATTAAATAATATTTAATTACAACCCACGGCCAATTATATGGTGAACCTACGGGGGCATACACAATACACATGAAGCGAAAGCGAGGAAACAAGAACGAACGAGTCGACTGGGTCGACTGAGTTAAAAATCGACTGGGTCGATTAAATGTGTGGGTCGACTGGGTCGACCCATATGGAACGAAATTGGATCCAATTGGAATTGGATCAAGATTATAAATTAAATTGGAATTTAATTTATGAGTAAATTAATTAATTAGGATTTAATTAATTAATAGAATAATTAATTAATTAGACTTGGAGTTTAATTAATTAATTGGGAGATGATTTAATTAATTGGGCTATTTAATTGGGAGATTAAATAAAGCCCTGAAAGATTAATTAAAGTGGGCCATGAATTAATTAGAAGACTTAGTCTTCTAATTAAAAGGGCCATGACCCATGTAGGAGAATTAGTATCCTAATCCTAGAAGGATTAGGGTATGGGAGATATCTATAAATAAGAGACTAGGTCTCATATTTCAAAAATAACTCTACAAGAAAATTAGAAGAGCAAAAATTCTCTCCCTCTCCCTTATGAATTAAAATTAAAGGAGCCGGTAAATTTACATTTTTGCCCTTATGTGAATTTATGCATGTTCTTGAGTGAATATGTGGACTGGTCGATTTTGCCCTTAAGCCCTGTGATGTTTTTTGGTTTATTTATTTCATGGGTTGTAATTAAATGGGCCTGATTGGTGTCCTTGCTTGCGCAAACGAATGTAATAGAATAGGCCATTTATTTTTTATAAGTTAGACTAAGTTTAGGCTTGGAGCCGAGAAGACCTCATGAAGACTTGGAAATCCACATGGAGGCCCATTTACCTTGGAGGACATGGAGGCCCAATTCATTACATGGAGGCCCAATCAAGCTGGATATTACAAGAAGGCCCATGATGTATGAGTTTGAAAATTGTAATAGTTAGGACATTTAATTTTCACCCTAGACTGACCAATTGATTCATCACATGGCTCGTGATGGATCGCATAGGATGGGCAATCGACCAATCATATCTTGCTAGGTGATGAATGTTTACTTTTTCGCACATTATTCTTTGATGTATGAGATGCATGCTTAGGATAGAAAACGTAAACAAGATAAGCATAATCTGATGAGACCTCGCACACTAAGAAACCTCCAATTGAACTTAAAATTCAATTAGAATATTAAATCGAATAACGGGCGCATATGAATAGTGTCTATGGTCCGAGCCTATCCAATTACTAGGTCTTAGGCATATTGTACGAATATATCTCGATGTCTCACGAGTCGTGGGTCGAGCTATAGGAAGATAATATGTCTATTGCCTCGATGCACGAGTTTAGTGCCAAGGGAGGGGATAGCAAGGTTTTAGGCCCTGTCTCACGAGTCGTGGGGCGTCTAGGATTGAACTATTTCTCTTCACGAGTATTGGACATGATTTAACGCTAGTAAATATGGATGTCTCACGAGTCGTGGTTCCATATCGAAAAATGAGGCTAAATGAACTTAAGGGTTAGCTGCGATGGTTAACCGTCGACGTAATCGACCACCAAATGGATCAAATAGTATGGCCAACGAGTCGTGGGTACTAGGA
Source organism: Penstemon barbatus (assembly GCA_003313485.2). Lineage (NCBI taxonomy): Eukaryota > Viridiplantae > Streptophyta > Magnoliopsida > Lamiales > Plantaginaceae > Penstemon > Penstemon barbatus. Next base: position 95,766,504 of record CM064883.1, on the reverse strand, counting down.
GATTGCATTTGGGCCTTAAGCCCGCTAGAATATTTTAAATTCCCGAAACTTATGTGGGGGCATAAGATTTTGATTAAAATAGTGGGAGTAGTTTGCAAATAAAATCCATGTTTGTGAATTGTGCATTTTAAGTTAATCTTTCGCGTATTTATTTCTTCTAACGTCGTTTTGTAGATATAATGTCTAAGAATCCGATTTCCATCATACTTGAACATAACAAATTGACTGGACCAAACTTCCATGACTGGGTCAGGAACCTTAAGATCATTCTCGCTTCTGAAAAGCGAGGTTTTGTCCTTGATGGGCCCCCTCCCGAACTTGCTAAGGATGCCGATGATACTGAGAAAGAAGCCGTGGATTTATGGCTTGACGATGACTTGCAGTCACGTTGTCTCATGCTGGCATCCATGTCGAATGAGCTTCAAAAGCAGCACGAGCATATGAAGTCTTCTTTTGAAATCTACACGCACCTGAATGGTTTATTTGGGGTGCAAAGTAGATATGAGCGGTATGAAACTGCTAAGACTTTGCAACAAACGAGGATGGCTGAAGGTGCTGATGTTCGATCTCACTGCATCAAAATGATTGGGCTTATTGAAAAGCTTGGTCATCTTGAGGTAAAGATGGACAAAACCTACTGCCAAGATATAATCCTCCAGTCGTTGCCAAGATCATTCGAGCAATTCGTAGTGAACTACAACATGCACAAGATGAATGTTGAACTTCACGAGTTGGCTAATATGCTCGCCACTGCCGAGGCTTCCATGAAAAGAGAGAAGCCAGTGATGGTTGCTACCTCAACCCAATCCAAGTCCAAAAGGACAAAGAAAGGGAAGGGGAAAGGAAATGCTTCTTCAAGCAAAGGCAAAGCACCATCTGGGCCCATAGGGAAAGGAAAGAAGCGTAAAGCTTCGTCTGGTGAACAGAAATGTTTCTACTGCAAGAAACCTGGACACTGGAAGAGGAACTGCAAAGAGTTCTTGGAGAGCTCGAAAGGTATATTCCTTGTTGAAGTTAATTTATCAATTAACTGTGCATCATGGGTGCTAGACACTGCTTGTGGTTCTCATCTTTGTAATGGTTTACAGGTGATGGGAGCAACAAGGCCACTTAGGCCAGGGGATTGGATCCTGAGATTTGGCAATGGAGCTAGAGCTGCTGCCGAGGCCATAGGCGAAGTGGAGTTAGATTTAGGTGGTAATAAATTAGTCCTTAGGAACGTTCTTTATGTACCTGGTTTGGTGAAAAACATTATTTCAATTCCTGTTTTGGATAATGAAGGTTTTAATTTTACTATTAATAAAGGTTCCTTTTCGTTATTCATGAATGATAATATGTTTTTCACTGGTACATTAAAAGATGGACTATATACCATTGAACCACCTAAGTTAGTGATGCATGTACAACAAAACAAAAGGAAACAAGATAATGAAATATCTGCCCAATTATGGCACGCTAGACTTGGACATATATCTAAGTCAAGGATTCAAAAGTTAGCATCATCTGGCGCGATTGAAATCAATCGCATTGATGAAATGCCGACATGTGAACCATGTTTAAAGGGTAAAATGGCTAAGTTGCCGTTTAAGGGAAACCCTGAGCGAGCCAAGCAAACATTGGACTTAATACATACTGACGTATGTGGACCACTAAGAAAAAGCGCCCGAGGTGGCTATGACTACTTCATCACTTTCACTGACGACTTTAGTCGTTATGGATATATGTTCTTGTTGAAACACAAGTCTGAAGCCTTTGAGCGATTCAAAGAATTCAAGATGGAAGTAGAGAATCAACTTGGTCATACGATAAAGGCTCTTCGTTCTGACCGAGGTGGAGAATTTCTTAGTAACGAATTTCTGAATTATCTTGTAGAGCATGAAATATTATCGCAGTGGACTCCTCCTGCAACACCCCAGTTAAATGGAGTAGCAGAGAGAAGGAATCGAACCTTGATGGACATGGTTCGATCCATGATGAGTGCCACTGACCTTCCTCTTTCATTTTGGGGACATGCCCTCCTCACGGCAACGAAGATACTGAATATGGTACCTTCAAAATCCGTAGAAAAGACACCATACGAACTATGGTTTGGCAAGGCACCCTCATACGCATTCATGCGCATATGGGGATCTCCCGCTTACGTTAAAAAGCTAGTGGGAGATAAATTGGAAACTAAATCCACTTTGTGCAAATTCGTGGGGTATCCGGAAAACTCAATAGGATACGAGTTCTACGATCCTACAAGACAAACAACGTTTGTCTCGAGGAACGCTCACTTCTTGGAGAAGGATTTCTTGGTGGACAAGAAAGAAAATAACGTAGAACTAGATGAGGTCACTGAAGCTGAAAAGGCCTTAGAGGTCGATCGAGCTGACCCGTCACCACAGGCAGTGGGAGAACAAGAGCATGAAAGTGCACCAGAAGGTACACCGATACTTCGTAGGTCAGAAAGACAACGTAGAGAACCCGAGAGGTACTACGGTCTGCTGCATGAGACTGGACAGTCTCTAATCGACCCAAGGACTTACGAAGAGGCTATGCTAGACATAGACTCGGGAAAGTGGCGCGAAGCCATGGAATTCGAACTGGACTCCATGCACTCAAACAAGGTATGGGCCTTGGTAGATCCACCAGTGGGAGTGGCTCCCGTGGGTTGCAAGTGGATCTATAAGCGAAAGCTTGGAGTGAACGGAGAGGTGATTACCTACAAGGCGCGACTAGTGGCGAAAGGATACACTCAAAGACCTGGTATCGACTTTGAGGAGACCTTCTCGCCCGTCGCAATGCCCAAATCCATTTGGATCTTGCTGGCCATAGCTGCGTGGTATAACTACGAGATATGGCAGGTGGATGTAAAGACTGCTTTTCTCAATGGGGACATTGATAAGGAGATCTACATGGAGCAACCAAAAGGATATGCATCCAAAGGAGATGAACACAAGGTGTGCAAACTCCAGAGGTCCATTTATGGACTGAAGCAAGCTTCCCGAAGTTGGAACATTCGTTTTGATGAGACAATCCAAACTTTTGGATTCATCAAGAACATGTTCGAACCTTGCGTGTACAAGAAGATCAGTGGGAGTACAGTTGAATTTTTGGTGCTTTATGTTGACGACATTTTTCTCATTGGAAACAATGTAAAAGCATTGTCTGAAACTAAAGCATGGTTGTCTACACAATTCTCAATGAAGGATATGGGAGAAGCATCCTTTGTACTAGGTATAAGGATCTACCGAGATAGATCAAAAGGACTGCTGGGCCTCTCCCAATCCCAGTAAATAGATAAAATCTTGAAAAGATTTAGTATGAAAGAATCCAAGAGAGGATTGCTTCCAATGAGACATGGGATTGCACTCTCTAAGTCTATGGCCCCAAAGACGCCTGAAGAGAGAAACAATATGTCTCGAGTACCATATGCATCCGCGATAGGAAGCATAATGTATGGTATGCTATGTACGAGACCAGACGTAGCGTACGCTTTAAGCGTTACAAGTCGCTACCAGTCTGATCCAGGTGAGCAGCACTGGATAGCCGTAAAGGCAATTCTGAAGTACCTGAGAAGGACTAAGGAATTGTTCTTGGTATACGGTGGAGGAGAATTGAAATTGGAAGGCTATACAGACTCGAGCTTCCAATGTGATGTAGACGACTTCAAGTCGACATCAGGATATGTTTTCTGCCTCAATGGTGGTGCGGTTAGCTGGAAGAGCTCCAAGCAGGAAACAACCGCGGATTCAACCACTGAAGCAGAATACATTGCCGCGAGTGACGCAGCAAAGGAAGGTGTTTGGATGAGGAACTTCATCCAGGAATTGGATGTGATACCTAGCATTGCTGAGCCCATTACTATCTTCTGCGATAATAATGGGGCAATAGCGCAAGCAAAGGAGCCGAGATCTCATCAGAAATCCAAGCACGTACAGAGACGATACCACGTGATAAGAGATATCATTGGTAGAGGAGACATTAAGATGGAACGTGTCGACTCAGAAGATAATACGGCGGACCCACTAACGAAGCCTCTGCCTCAAAAGGCATTTGAGAAACATCTGCATAAGATGGGACTCAAGAACATAAAAGACTGGCTTTAGGACAAGTGGGAGATTGATAGAAATAGTGTCCTGCAAGCCAGCTGTATGGCTAGCATTAATTGTAATTAATGAGGAACTATTCAATTTAGATTAATAAATGCACTTTTATTAAATGGTCAACTTTATCTTATGTAATATTTGTCTACGCATAAGGATAGAAGTCCTTAGATCACAGGGCTATGGGACAACCCGTGGACTGATCTCTAAGGCCGTGATCTAGAACATATTCAAGAGTCGTAGAATCCAATCGAGATAGGACATCGTTGGATTCGGTTAGACTCTCACTATTGTGTATACTCCGATGAACTGGAGGACGCTGGGGTCCACGAGCGTGACTGGGATAGTCGATACACATAAGTGGGTGGCTTGCTGGGATGGCAGGCGCACTGAATACCCCAATTAGGAAATAACTCACCATGGAAGCGGTAGTCACATATCGGGGTTGAAGTTATTCCAATTTACAATAGTATACGAGGAACGATCCCTAACAACTTGAGATGATAGGGTTTATCTGGTGCGAGAACGTCTATGCTTTGATATGAGTTCCGACTGACTGGGGATCACCAGAAAGTCTCTGTGGACTCACATTGGGTTTAGAGGAACTCGTATGCAGATTCATATCATCAACAAAGGATCCGTTGACCCGACTTGATAGGTTGGGAAATTCTCCTATGGATTTCTGTGAGAAATTAATTCTAGTAAAATCCTTGGCCAAGGTATCTGACGACTTTATGTAAGTAGCTCATAAAGATTAAGTCAAAGAGAATTTATTTCGAGATCAGAGTACATAAGGTCAAGACAAAAGAAAAAAGGGAATCCGATGAAAGACCATACCCTTAAGTCTCGACTAGGAGGTTGATCAATGGAGAGATTATGTCGTATATGGAAGTTGTAAATGATAAAAGGTTCACTGAATTAATTCACCAGTGATTGGGCTCCATGGGCTTGTGACTGGACATCGACCGTGGAGTGTGGGAGAATTCCCAAATTAGCAGGGGTGCTAATTTTGGAATGGTTGATCGACAGAGTGTTCGATTAATTCAGAGTATTAATTGCTCGAGTAATTAAATAATATTTAATTACAACCCACGGCCAATTATATGGTGAACCTACGGGGGCATACACAATACACATGAAGCGAAAGCGAGGAAACAAGAACGAACGAGTCGACTGGGTCGACTGAGTTAAAAATCGACTGGGTCGATTAAATGTGTGGGTCGACTGGGTCGACCCATATGGAACGAAATTGGATCCAATTGGAATTGGATCAAGATTATAAATTAAATTGGAATTTAATTTATGAGTAAATTAATTAATTAGGATTTAATTAATTAATAGAATAATTAATTAATTAGACTTGGAGTTTAATTAATTAATTGGGAGATGATTTAATTAATTGGGCTATTTAATTGGGAGATTAAATAAAGCCCTGAAAGATTAATTAAAGTGGGTCATGAATTAATTAGAAGACTTAGTCTTCTAATTAAAAGGGCCATGGCCCATGTAGGAGAATTAGTATCCTAATCCTAGAAGGATTAGGGTATGGGAGATATCTATAAATAAGAGACTAGGTCTCATATTTCAAAAATAACTCTACAAGAAAATTAGAAGAGCAAAAATTCTCTCCCTCTCCCTTACCAGATCGGCCGAACCCTGTCTTCCTTTGGAAGAATTTTTCGACTTCGATTTTTCGTTCCAAAGTTGTTCTAAAACCTAGATATTAATATACCCTATGTTCTAGTCGATTAGGATATATTAATTTTCGTGATATTGTGGTGTATCAACTCGTAGAGGCGCAACACGTGGGGCGCTACCAAAAGGTGTGGGTCGATCAACCAGGGTCAGAATTCATAGCTCATCTTGCTAGCCGAGGATTTGCAAGGAGACAGGTATAAACGAGAAAACTTATACTGTCATTTATTTATATTCATATATATATACAACTAGAGAATATCCTGGCAAGATTCTTTAAGAGGCCCTAGAAAATTTTTATATTCCGCTGTGCCTAGGGCTGTTTTTCTTACCGAATCCCAACATTATTTTCTACTTCACATAGTACTTCAAGCTGATTACTTTGTCTATGGCTTTTTTTGAATTATTTGCAGTGAGGTAGTTGAAGGCATGGAGCATTAATTTAATACTTGATTGATAAATATCCAAACACTCAAATGGCTTTTACCATACTGCTGGGAACCCGGGGCTTGGTGGAGGCACATCCTGCGATTTACATCCTTCAGGATTCTAGGGCAAGGGTTCTGAGGGTCCAGCTCCTATAACCAATGGCCTTATTCAGTTAAGGTATTGACTCGATTTTGCATGATTTACGTTTCGAGAAAATTGTTTAGGTGATTTTGATAAACCTTTGAAATCACATCTGAATTGGGAGTTTGGATATTGGGTTTTAGGTTTTAAAAATGATGAAACATCATTTAGATTGAATTTGAATATTGAAGTTTCGAGGGATAAATTATGTAGTAGATGTCAAATCAATATCTTTTATAAAGAAAAAGTAAGTGGTCACTTTATAGTCTTTTATAGATTTAAAGTTTGTTATGTTTGAATTTTGAATATATATATTTTGTATTGAGACTTCACTTTGGCTCTGTTTCGTGGTCTCGAGATTACGAGATTGGGTCAAAACCTAACCACATAGGGCTAGTAAGTCTCGGAATTTACTAAGAATTAACTTTTCTTTTTTATAGATTGTATTAATCTAGTTAATATCCCCTTCTATATATTCAAACAATCATACGTAAATTCTTTGGGCATGTTTGTTTTGTGTTTGAACAAGTAGTTTTAGAGAATAGTGGATGTTTGTTAAATAATTTCGATTTGCGTAATATTATTTGTTTTAGTTTTGAGAGAGTGATTAGAGAAATAAAGTAGGTGTAGGTGTTTTTGGAAGAGTTAGGTTATAAATGTAAAATGAGTAAGACTTTTTGTCAAATCATATTTTTATGTAGAGGTATGTTATTTTATATCAAATCAGAGTAGAGTTTGTATATGTATTATTTAGAGACAATAAAATTGTTATTTCTTTGACTTATTATATAATAGTTGAAAAAAATATTTATTTGATTTTTCCAGAACACGAAAAAAAAATTGAAAAACGCTCAACAAACAGGCCATTTCCCTTTTTAACCTAGTTTGTTGTACCGAAACACTAATGAAGTGTTAATCATATCAGTGAGATTAACGTACGTACATTTACTGCGTTGCACATCAAAATAAATTCGTTTGGATTTGGAGATAATACCGAATGATCAAAAGAAAAAGAAAAAAAAAAGATTCATAAATAAAAAAATTACTACTTGGTATAGACTAGTAGCTAGTAGATAGTACAGATCTATTACAATTTGATATGATTGAATTGCCGAACACTTAATCGAATGCAAAACTCAATTAAATATCTAGCTATAATCTAGTTGTACAATTGTTGTAATTAATCACAACACTTATTTCTGTAGTATTAAATTACTATGCAATTTTTTTCCATAAATAAACCTTTATGCAATTAATTACAACACTTATTTCACGTACCACAATACAAGTACGTATTCATATATTTCTAATTGCATGAACAATTAATGAATCGGTACACCTAGAAGTCACGGGTAGATTGGTAATCATACCGCAAGTAGCAATATGAATGGTCCTATGGATTGACTCGCAGGAAAAAAAGTAAAATTAGTTGCTGACAAGTTTGTCGTATAAGTTTTCGGGCTGACAATTTTATCACATAGATCATAAAATTGAAGTAAATTTGAAATATTTTCAGCACAATTGAGAAAGTAACTTCACTCTCGGGCTTTTGATGGTGAATTGTGCGATTATTTTTTTATTAAAAGAAGGAAATAATATTAATGTGGGTCATGTGATCGATTTGGGCTTTTAAAAAATTTCAATCGTTAATTTTGGAACAACTATTTTATCTGTTAATCCTAATTGCGATTTTGGAACAAAATTTAAAAGATTGGTTCTTTGTCCCAAAATCCTAATCATGACCCATGCAAAATTTGAATTTGAATTGTAGGAGAGTTTCAATCGTGATTTTAGGACAATGTTTTTAATTTTTTTTGTTTCCCAAGGGTTTAATCCCTTTCGAGGCGCGTTGGGTACATAAAGTGGGAATCTCTCCCAACAGGGATTCTAACCTGAGTCCGCTACTTTGTAGTGACTAGTCCCTTCCACTAGACCAATCACCTGTTGGTAAAAAGAAAACATTTTTGGTAATCGTGATTTTGGAATAAAAATTAAAAAAAGAAAATCCTACCTTTTTTTTATCAGATCTTGATTGCGATTTTATAAATTAGTTAATAACATAACTAAGTTAATTTTCACCCTAAAACAAAATTTTCTTCATAACTTTATATAGATTTTATTACATAGTAGGCTTTATGTAGGGGTGTTCAACGAAACCGTTAGACAGCCCCAACCGATCAACCCAACCCAAACCGACCGCAATTATACGGGTTGAAAATTTGATATGTTGATCTTGGGCATCATGAAAAAAAGACCGCAATTTTCGATCGGGTTTGGTTTTATACTTTTTTAGACCGCATAACCGCATTCGACCGCACTTTATATAAATGATGATGTATATATGTTTTATTTTATTTTATTATTTAATTTGGCCTAAATTTAAAAAAAATGAGAAATATAATATAAGTATATACTTTAACAAATTAGTCGTGTTCCACAACCCAAACCCCAATTATATTAGATAAATCCTACAATCTTACGTAAATCTCCAATTTTAAGTGCTGAAAAGATAAAAAAATAGATCCAAAACTAGAACAAATTAGTTAAAAAATATTCTGCGAAAAACAAAAAGTAAAGCAAAAAAAAATTATCAATCAAACTTTTCATTGGCCATTAAACACCAACACCAAGTTCGAATATAAAGATATTTTTCTCTTTTGTTTATTCGTTGGGAACAATTTGATTTTTGTGTAATGAAAACTTGTTAATTTAATGTTTGGGTTTGTTTTTAGCTTTCATTAAATTATGTATTCGTTGAAAATAATATTTTAATTGATATTTTACATATCTCCATTATATTTTCTATGAAAGTTTACTAAATTTATTAATAAAAACAAAAAATTAAATTGTAATTAATTAGTACATTTATATTTAACTCATCGAATAATAAAAATACAAGAAAGTTGATAATTGAGACTGCAAAACCTGCCCAAATCCAAATGGACCGCATAGTGCAATCTCAAGACTTGTTGGGTTAAGTTTAGACTAGAGATTTCAAAATCTGCAAATATTGAGTTGTATTTGGACAAGTACAAAACCTCACTAGACCACACCGCAAATACCCCTAGCTCTGTCTTTGCTTCTTAAACAAGTACTACACATTAATGAAAATGCATTCTCTTATCAAGTTAATTTTTAAAATATAGATTTATTAACCCCATATAAATATACTATCAACCCTAAAAAAGGTTGTTCTAAATAAAATACTCATACAAAAAAAAAGAACTCTTTGGGTCAAAATAGATTCAAATAGGCCCATCAAATCCAACCAAAGAGTTTTAGCGGACATACTTTCATTAATTAATGCATGAGTTGGCATTGCTGATAAGTATAATATAAGATGGATTCGAAATTGAGTGATGATGATGCAGGAACTCTTTTTCAACCTCGGTATAGTCTTTTCACGTATAATATATATTCACCGAATTAAGTTAATAATATCAAATTTGTGTTCCAAATGTCATTCAAAAAACAATGCCGTTCTCAATCCCAACTCTACATACCGACTCCAACTTTTGTTTCCATTTTGTAATGCAAGAAGGCCTATGTGATTAGAAGAAGATAAAAAAAAGGTAAATTATGAATACCCTTCAGGTGATGCCTAATTATAAAAATCTCCCTTACGTATTGGGTATTACAAAAGTTCTCCTCAAGTTTGTCACATTCTTACAATTAACCTCTTGTCCATAAAATGTTTCAATTTTGCCCTTGAAAGTTATTTGTAATGTTTATAATATGTAATAAATTTTGGAATTTGGGTGTTAATTGTTATATCATGTAAATTATAAAAATAATAATGTTATATTTATCACCAAAATAATTGATATAATTTATAATTTCACATAAATTTCAATAAATATTTCAAATTATAATACAATATAAATTTTAATAAATTAAAATATCTTATTTATAATAAAATATAATTTATTAAATTTACTAATTTATAAATAAATTCATTTAACTAATGTGTAAACAATTCATATTTATAAAATATATTATTAAAATTCTATTTAATTTTATATTTTACAATTTAAATTGCTAATAAATATATAAAGTATTTTTTTGTGCAATATTTATTAAAATTATGGACAATTATAAATTTTATGAATTATTCTGGTAGTAAAAAAATATAATTATTTTTTATCTAATTTATAAGATATAATATATAATAATTAGATAACATTTATAAGACTTTACAAACAATACAAATAACACCGATGAACAAAATTGGAACATTTTAGGGGTAAGAGGTTAATTGTAAGAAGGTGACAAATTTAAAAGAAAATTTTTGTAATACCCAACATATAAGAGTAATTTTTATAACTATGTCTTACCTAGGGGAGATATTCGTAATTTAAAAAAAAAATGGTCCAGGAGATTTCGTAATTTTCTTATAAAGAAAGAAAGAAAGCGACCTCTTGGTCCTCTACTTTATTTTCCTTTTCTTTTTCTTTTATTATTTACTTCAGATATAAATAAATAAATACCACGTGGTGCATGCGGTCCGCAGTTTGAGAAGCCAAATTCTGATTTGTAGTTTTCAAGATCCCTGCATGTTTTCAGTCTTATTTGTACGGAAATGCGTTAAATTCCCGAATAAATCAGATTTAGGAGCTTACTCGTAGATAGAATAGATATTGCGAGGAGTAGATTTAATCAATTCATTTGAATTATCAAAAACTCAATTATTTGACTTAGCTAATTCAATTAGACTAAAGTAGTCGAAACAAATTTTAGAATCTCAACCTTCATTAGTTTCATAACTTTTTCAATATCAGTTAATTAGAATCTAAATCTTCACTTTATTTAAATTGAATCTAATTTCATTTTTATGTGTTATCATTTGCAATTCATGTTCTAAATAAATTATAATGTTAAAAGTAGACAATATGCCAAAAAGAAGCTCTAATTAATGCAAAAGATAAAATTAAAACACAATAAAGGGCTCCAATTTTAGTTCTCAAACAACAGAAAATTGCACGAGTTATCCAAAAGAAAGTCTAAACCCTTCCTACACAGCAGATTTAATAAAAAATTCTACCAAAAAAAAGAGAAGACAGAAAAAGAGAACAAGAAAAATGAAGTTGTTTTACAACTCTCTTTTAATACATGAAATATTTACTAATTACTAAGTATTTTTCAACTCTATTTAATAGTATGTGATGGGTATACCATCCTCACTTAATTACTAAGTTGTTTTACAACTCTATTTAATACATGAAATATTTCCTGTATTTTACGTATTTATAATTTTATCAATATTGCACTATAATTTTTTTGGATTATTCATGAATTAATATTAAGTTCAGAAATTGAAAGATTTCCTTTAATCAATATGAATGAAGAACACATGTTTAGAAATTCTTTATTTTTACTTTATACTGGTTTAGCATAAAGTTAGATTAGTTAAATCTAATAATAATAAAGGCCTTTTTTATTCATCTAAAACAAATTGAAGATTTTAGATTCTAAGTGATATTTATAAATAACCAATGGAGATTCCAAAAGAAAATTAGCTCGCTATCAATGACTCATTTCATTTCATATTAACTGGCACATTTCTTGTTTTTACACATATTAAGCAACCTCATCATTACATATTTTTTATTGTAAAATATCTCAAATACTCTTTATAATAATTACTAATTTTTAATGTTTAATTAGTGAGTGGTGACCATTGAATTTTTCAACTTAAATGTAAGAAATAGACAAAATTGAAAAAAAATTGATTTGAAAACCCAAACATATCAATTAATTTGAAACAAAAAAATTTGACAAATGTGCCAATTAATATGAAACGGAGAGACTATTTGTTTCTAAATGCTTCTCCAGTTTAGTCTAATTGAGCTACTTAAGTATAATACTTGAGTTTTTAATAAATCTAAATGATTTGGTGAAGGTCTAGGTAAAAAAAACTTCCGAAATAAAGAGTCTTGACACACGGACTCTATATGAAAGTAGTTTGATTGAGTTTAACTTGTTCAAGTACGTCAAACTTTATTAGGTAAAGAGTTTGAAAATACCTTAGCACGAACCTCAAGTTACATCCCGAACCGAAACCAAGACACCTCTATTTGAGTTCTACAAAATTATTGATTTGACATATGTCATTCATTTTTTAAATATATAAAGTTATTGATTTGACATTTACCATCTACTTTTTATGTCCAAACTCAACTTCGACCCTCAATACAAATCATAAATCAAAATTTTAAAATCCAACTAACTGTGGAGTATTAAATAATGTTTTACAATCTCAAGGTTTCAATGAAATAATCACCCAAATCGAGTTAAAAAAATTTGCCGAAAACTCTCAAATCACTTTTTAAGATTAAATCGAGATGGAACCAACCAAACTGGATTCATATTGTTGAACTCAATTATACTTGAGCCGAGCCTAACTAATTAAGATTCATGTTGAATTTGAGCCCTTATCTTGGATGAGAGGCCCAACAAATTTATGAATCGAATTTGATTAATGCGGCTCAGCTTATATGAGAAGGCCGACTAAATAATTATTTGAAATATTCACTAATCTATAATTGGTTTATATGGAGTTTATGCAAATAATTTACTAGCTAGTATGCTACTAATTAATTAAAAAAAATGTTAACAAAAAGAACTTTTTCATGTCCGAGTTTGATACGCATTTTCTCCTTTTTCTCAGGGAAAGTGCATTTTCAGCAATAATTTATATGTAGAATATAATTAGTTTACCGTTTATCTCGGGGCTTAAGCTATATTTGTAAGGGTTTTGACTTGATTTTACGGGTCTCGATTTCAAAAATATGATTTTTATAGTTTCGGTGAAATCTAGAGTGGGATCGATATGGACTTTTGGGAATTCCAAAATTTCAGGAACGATATTCGGGATTCCAAAATTTCTAGAAAAATATGATTTTTCTCCCCAGTGTTTCGGGGTGCCCAAGAAAATCGGGAATTCGGGAACAGGTTCGGGAAACACATTTTTGCTGCAATCTAATTTTTATAATTAAACTTTTCCATGGCCCAAAATAAAGAAAAAAAAAGTTGAGATTGGCCCATAAAATTATTTGCTTTTAAATTATAAGTAGATTGACCCAAACAATTCTAAGATCTCCTCCCAGCAAAAATAGAATATATGTGGTGAATATATTATATACCAGATTCCCAATCGGGTAGGACCCTCTACCCGCAACCCGAACCGGTTTCTCTTAATCCGGAAATCGGGTTTCCTAAAACCCGAAAAACACACAATTTTTTTTGTTTTTTGTGTAAAAACCCGATTGATATGATTCGGGTTCTCAATTCCCAATACCAAAGTCTCACCCCCAGTGAAATCTTTAGAAACTCATTTGATCAGATTTTGGATTCAAACATGCTCTAAATAATGCAGCAGTATATGGGGAAGTTGTCTTCTATTCTTCTTCAGTAACATTTGTCGGGGCCACTTGTCAGAGCTGCGACCGTCTGGGCCCAAGTGGATGCTTTTGAGATATTTTGTGGGGTATAATTGCTATAATAACTTGAGAAATTTTTTCTTTTTGCTAATAATAAATAAATACAAAAGAGGTTTTGGTAAAAAAAAAATCACAACTGAGAGGTTTTGATAGTTAAACAAAGTTTTTGAGAGGTTTTGCAATTTATTTTAAAATTTTCCAAGATTTTCTCAGCATATCCCCATCAAATTTGTGGGGAAATTTTCATGCACTATAGTTGATGGAAAATAATATAACTTCCTTTCATGCTATCTAACAACAAGTGGGCGAAAAAAATCTGACTTTCCTTCACTTTTTCGACAACCAAACAATACATAAAGATTTCACTTTTTTTTAACTTTTTTGTTTCCGAGAGTTTAATCTCTTTTGAGGCAGACAAATTTTATGAAAACCTCTCACTATAGGGATTCAAATTCAGGTCACTACTTTAAGGGTACTAGTCTCTTCCTCTGGACCATTCATCTGTTAACAAATTTTTAACTTTTACCTAAACGTCCATGCCAATTAATAAAAAAATAAAAAGAAAGAACGAGAGGGAGTACAATTTTAAAACGTTACATGTCATAGAACACAAAGTCATTGCTTTAGTTCAGATTCGGTACGATTTACCTTCCTCAAATGGTGAATTATACACTAATCACTCGATGAAATTTTCGGAATAGTTGTTCAATTGAACGTTTGTTTGGGAGAGTAAAAAATGATAATCTCAGCTTCCTCAGGCAACGTAAATCTCACCCTTTTCTGGCTCCCACTTCTGCTTATCAAATTCGTGCACAACTCTTCTTCTTCTTCTTCTTCTCCTAATTCATCAATCTTTTCTAGCTTCCCAAAACTGATTCTTGGCGTGTAAAATACAGGGGAAGAAATGTACATCCTATTTCGCGGCTTCTTAACAACTTCAATTTCATCTCCAGTTTCAAACTTAGGATTCTGTTCTGGTGAATTCAATAGATCCTCAAGTGTCTTAATTTCGACTCTCGCTAATTCATTTTCGGATGATAAGTAATTAGTTTCTGCCACATTCGACCGTTGTTTATCTGAAGGTTGTGGCCTCAAGCAGCAAATGCTTTGACCCATTTCAAAAAATAAAAAAAAAAAAGAAGATAAATAAATGAAATAAAAAATGTAATGTGGAATTATCCGATGTGGGAAATGGTTTGAAAAAGGTAAGGTAAATGGAGACTTATAGTAAACTCTGGCGGTTGAATCAATGAAAGATATTTGATTCATCGTATGATATATGTCGGAACAAACTAAATTCTAGAATCTCTATCCGTTAAATATAAGATGATCAGTTTGTTTTATTAATCATAATACAACTAATACTTTATTTTTTGCGTTAAACATGATTTATAACAAGTGACAATTCTTGTCGTCTTGTATTGTATCATATGGTGTCGCTCAATATAATTAACATGGAAATTGTCCCTCTGAAGACATAAATCTGACAAGAGTGGAGATGTTACCAAAGCTGGTTTCAGTTTTCTATCAAGGATTGAAATTTGTAGCACAAAATCGTTTAATTTTGACATATATAAATATATAATGGTAATAATTAGTTCTTAATTTTCTAATCGAGTTATATTATTAAATGTAACAAAATAATAACACATGGGCTGACTCATATTTGACCCATATTTTCTTAAGCTCAGTCCAACCCAATTCAAGAATTAATAAAATAATTATATGGGTTGGGCCTGGGGTCAGATAGGAGTAGGACCCTGAGCTCTGTCCCACAATGCCAGCCCTAATCCAAAGTTGTAATTGTTAAGGCCCATTAACGTTTTCATTGTTTTGTTTAATTGTTGTGACCCCTTCCCCTTGCAATGTGTTCGCCTCTAATGAAATGATAGTTAAACTGAATTCATAATTAAAATTCCCTGTTATTGGCAATTCAAATTAAACCTGCAAGGATAAAAAAAAAATGAACAGAGTTTCAATGCATTCCAAGCAAAAACATGACACCTTATTACACATAACATACATAATTACGTGAATTGGGAAAGTGGAATTAAATAGATTACACCTTACATGTCTATACACAATTAATTAAGTAGATTAAAAAAAATTAACATGTCTTCGCTTTTCGATTAATTGTGCCTTGTTTTTGGATAACTACTTTCCAACCAGCAAATAATCAACAATTAAGAAAATCCCTTTAATTAAACCTCCAAGTTAATTTCTTTGTAGAATACAA
Organism: Penstemon barbatus; assembly: GCA_003313485.2. NCBI lineage: Eukaryota > Viridiplantae > Streptophyta > Magnoliopsida > Lamiales > Plantaginaceae > Penstemon > Penstemon barbatus. The sequence goes on along the minus strand of CM064883.1, from coordinate 95,750,476 downwards.
AGAACAAGAAAAGAATCAAACGGATTGTATTAACTCACGAATGTTCCGATAATACTATCTCGAAAACTTCGGAAGAAAGTTCATAGCTAAAATCAAAATCAAAATCAACAAAAGCAAAATGGAAATAATAATATACTCATTTCCATCAAAGTAAATAACAAAATCACATTTGAGGGATGGGAAACTGGGAATCTCATCCGATCCTCTCCGAATTCGACAAAAATCTGGTGGTTCGGTGATTTGTGAAATGCTTTCAATTTATCTCACGTAATATAAAAAAGAATACTCCCCCTGTGAAATTTTAAAGAGCAATTTACCTCTTTCAACCGAAGACTGTAATTCACTTAATTGCCGAAATTAAGAGTTTATCACATATATCATAACACAATGGGGTTTTCACATTATCTTAACACAGAGTCCAGAGAGGTTTTAAAAATATCATGGAGACGGTGTGAAACTTTAATGAAGTTATAAAGGATAAAATGTTTTTTTTTTCAAATCACATGCAGATAAACTGAACGTTATAAATATCACAATTCACAAATGATAAATTGTCATTAATTCACTTTAAATATATAATCTTTGAGAATTCGGTAGTTTTCAACCCGAATCGGGATCCGTTCAAATAAAATCTACGCAGGATTGTATCTAGACATCAATAAAATCCACCATATGTTCTAAACTTTAGGAGATAGTTCACTCTGTTTATGGACTACTTTTCAGGAGATTACTTATATAATAATGTTTCAGATATGGCAGCAGATTCTCTATACCACACAAATGTACCACATTTATGTACCACCATTATAAAATTGACACATGTCAAAACTAAATAGCATGCATTGCATAGGATTATATTCTCCACCCTTTCTCCTTCTTATCTCCATTTTTGGTTTTAACATCTTTTTTTGTAAATAATAATACCGACTTTTATATATTTAGGCTGCGATTTAATGACATTATATATTTGTGTACCATTATTTGTAAATAATAATGACTTTTAATGAAATTAGCGAAATAACAACTAAAAAATCTGAATTATACTTTAAAAAATAATAATTATATCCTATTATTTATATATTAATATTATTATCAAAATAATAATAATGTAATAATAATTATTATGAATTATATAATTAGTACACAGATTTTGAATTATATAATTATTACACAGATTTTTTGAGTATAAAAAAATTTGAATTTTATAATTCAGTTTTTTGAGTTGTTATTTCGCTAATTTCATTAAAAGTCGGTATTATTATTTACAAATAATGGTACACAAATATATAATGTCATTAAATCGCAGCCTAAATATATAAAAGTCGGTATTATTATTTACAAAAGATGTTAAAACCAAAAATGGAGATAAGAAGGAGAAATGGTGGAGAATATAATCCTATGCAATGCATGCTATTTAGTTTTGACATGTGTCAATTTTATAATGGTAGTACACAAATGTGGTACATTTGTGTGGTATAGAGGATCTACTGCCGATAGATATAGACACAGGATTGTATCTAGACAGGACTTGGCCAAAATTCAGAAAAGGTAAAGTTTGTAGGTGGTTATTTTTTTTTTTACCATGCATGCATTATTTAAAATGGATAATGTTAATTTTGGAAACAGTAAACACACTTTGAAATTGAAAAGGCCAATCACATGCATTATCCATAAACTAGGATAAATTCAACTTTCCAAGACAATGTTTTCCTGTTTTGCCAAAGAGGGTCCAATAATTTCATATCCAGCAACATTCAATGTATCCGGACGCAATTCAAATTCAATGAATTTAGTCACTCCACTGAGCTAGCGCCCTCGAGTCTCCACATCTATGGCCCTAAATGGATAAATAAAATTAAAATCGGTAAAATAATCTATTAGTAGTAAGATTTTATCATTTGAACTTTGGCCAATTTTTGTACCCCAAATGTTTAACTCCTTGTAATATGAATTAATAAGTAATTTAGAGGGAGGCAATTAATGTGCTCTTTTATAAAAACACAAGGAGTTATTTTTCCATTTTTCTTAACATAGGGAGTTAAATTATCTATTTAGGATATCACAGGGAGATATTTTGCCCTTTTATTTATCACAGGGAGTTAAATTGCCTATTTTAAATAACACAGAGAGTTAATTTGCTATTCACTCCGAAAGATTGTATAAACTCTTGTTAATACACACTCATATACGAATATAAATAAACTTATGAATCATTTATATATAAAATTAGCTCAAATTTATTTGTGCATGCAAGAACCAATCTATTAACAAGACGAGAAATTTCGTGAATTGTAGTATCTTTCCAAGAGTGATCCACAAAATTTATATACATGTAATGATGTAAAGAAATTTGTATTGTAATAGTTGACTAAATATGACAAGCCAAGTCTTGACTACATATTTCAAATTTACATTGTATTGCAAATATTTTGAAGATTTTTTAAAAATGTAATTAATAAAGATTAACTAAAGTTATATATTTTCCAATTTGAAAAAAATGGTCAAAAGAATAAAAATTATACAGTATTATTTGATTCAGAAAACATAATTGTCTTAATATTCTATTATTAAAGAGATCACTCACACATCGAGAAAAAAAAAATTACGTTGGATTACAATAGTCGGTTGAATTGCTATGCACCTTTTCTCCTATTAATCACACGGAAAATTCTTGTATAGACCTGGTCTATGAGTTTTTCATAGACCTTGTGGTTGTAAATGAATCACATCATGCATTTTGATGATGTCATACTCTCAAAATGTATGATGTCGTTCATTTACAACCACAAGATCTCTGCAAGAATTATCCTAATCACACCGCTATTCCTACTCAAATTTCAATACCTTAGGGGTAACTTATGTAATTTTCTAAACATTGAGGGTGATTAGTATAATTCTACTAAAGATAATAGATTTTAATATTGAGTAATTAATTCTCCCTAATTTATAGAGAGTCGTTCCAATTACATACTGAACCTGGTCAACTTTTCCGCTACAGGTACATTTACCCATTCTTTCAAATTATTTTTTTTGTGAACTTAGTACGTTTCTGTAATCATTTATGTATCTCCGCCTACACAATATACATACGTCCTCTATATATATATAGCAGAAAAATGTCTTCATCCATACACTCAAATGACTCCATAATTCTTCCATTCTCGAAGTACGTACGCAGATATAAACATCATTTCGACATAGTGACGTCATTCATCCAATTTCTTGTCATATATATATCAGCATTTTTATATTGCATTCATAATAAACAAAGAAAAAGCAATTAAAAATGGTGAATATTCCGGTGAGATTCAAAAGGGTTGCGGCGGCGTTCGATGAGGTGGCTAAAGTTAGGTCATGTGATAGTAGCGGTAGCGAACACTCGCCGGAGGATTTGTCCGATCTTTTGAATTCATTTCATGAAAGGGAAATTAGAGAACAAAGAGAAAATGAAAAGTTTGATGAAAAAGATATAGATGGGGATATTGAGATTAATTCTAATGATTTATCCGAAAGCAATAACTCTCAAGACTTGGAAATTCGAGATTCTTTGGAAAAATTATTTGATCGTGGAAACGACGACGTTAAGTTGAGTATTTATGAAGAAGTTGAGAAGTTGCTGGGAGAAGTTAGTGGCTTAGCGCCGGATTTCAAACGGCGGTTGATGGCTCGGTTGCGTGACAGAGGATTTGAAGCTGGTGAGTTCTTTAAATTTTTGAATTAAATTAATAATTTAAAGAAATGTGAAGATATATATATGCTTAATATAAAGTTATGATTTTGGAGAATTTGAATAAATTCTATTTTCTTATAATGTTCGTTTTCCAGCTCTATGAAATCAATCCCAATTAGGATTCTAATTTTATTTTTTTTCCTAAATTAAACTAAGAACAAATGGTTAGTTTCCATGCTTCCCCTATGTATTTCAAAATCAATCCCATTTAACGTGCAATTTAATCATCTCTGAATTTGAGATTTTTGCCAACATTATATAATTATATATCTTATTATGCACCAACATTATATAATTATATATCTTATTATGCAAAAATTTCATTAATTTAATAGTGAATCTACATGGCTATGAGTTCGCCCAAGTCAATTTTGGTCAAGATAAGATATTTTCGCATAAATAGTCAAAGCCGGCTAATTTCCTTCACTATGATGATTATAGGTCTTTGCAAATCAAAATGGGAGAAAAAGGCCCGTTGCACGGCGGGAGAATACGATTACATTGACATTAATGCCAACGAAACCCGATACATAATTGAAGTTTCTCTAGCCGAAGAGTTCACAATTGCACGTCCAACGAGCTCCTATACTTCGTTGCTCGATGTCTTCCCCCGAATTTTCGTTGGCAAACCCGATGAGTTAAATCGAGTGGTGAGCCTAATGTGCAGAGCCATTAGAAAATCGATGAAAGGTGTGGACATTCACGTGCCACCATGGCGTCGCCTCGCCTACTTGCAAGCCAAATGGTTTGGCTCCTATAAAAGAACCACAAATGAAGTGTCAAGTCACAAAGCGGAGATTTTTGGCGGTGATGTGGCGAAAAATAAGTCGGTGGTTGGGTTCATGGCTACCGTGCCTGTGGCCGGAGTGTCGTTCTATTGCAGAGGGGATTTTGCTGCAAAGAAAGTTGTTAGGAGAGGTAATTTGGCTGCTGCTTTTAAACAAGAAGAAGTACTATAGGGCATACCCAACATTGTTCAACTCTTGCTAGATGAGTACAATGTTTACTCATTTTGGCTTTGATTGGAGGAGGAGATATCTAGATGGAGGAGGCTAGCTATTATTAAGTTAATTATTGTTCATCTCAAGCAAATAAGATTATCTAGAAAATAGTATAATATTCATTTGTGTAATATATGTCTAGAGCAATTCTTAAAATATTATTGGATATGTTATGCGATTAAGATTTATATCATACCAAATATTTGTTTCAAGATGTGTAAGTTCTCTCACGCCTGAATTAAATTAGCAGCGCGCGTATAGAATTGGGACAACATATGATAATAGAATTAATAGTAATAAACATGTACATCTTGATTTAAACATTTGATGAGTTCATAAGATTTAGTTATCCAATGGACTAGGTTCGATCGACATGTTTTACTCGGTTCGACTCACTAAAACCATGTGGTTCTTGGGTGTTAGTGTAGTCGAATCAGGTGCAACCACCACGTCGATATGGCAATTGTGATTTGGTGGTTCAAACCACTAAGTTGGTTGAGGGCCTATGATTGCGCCAACTTTCATCTAATGACACCATTTATGGATTGGTTCCGTGCCTCGGATCGAGCTACTTGATTCAAGTCTCCTGCGCAATCTTTGTATGGCAGGGTCGATCCTAAACATTTTTGGGTCCTATGAAAAAGTAAAATCCGAGGCCTAATTTGATAAAAAAGAAACTGTGTGATAATTTTGTCCTTTTATGTTTTTGAAAATAAAAAATTCCAAAAATAAAATTGTTAGGTTTATATCAGCACAATCCAGCACTCAAGAAGATAAAAAGAAAATTTTGAGTATGATATAATTACCTTGGAGACCCTTACACAGTATGTTATGATAAGTGCTTGAGATCTACTGTGTCTAAGGGTCTTTTTAGCCTAACTTGTGTAGGACTGTCAATTGAGTCGGGCCTACCCGAAACCTGATGGTTTGGCCCGATTAAATATGACCCGATCCCGAATAATTGTGAGCCGGGTCGATTTTGAGCCATTATATTAAACCCGATCAATTTATCAAAGAGAAAAAAAAGAGTTTTGAAAAGACTTACAAAGTTAAAAATCCGTTGCATAAATTCTTATTTGCTTTAAATAATCCAATAGTTTCTATAAAATAGGTTTGAAATTAGAAAGTTGTCAGCTTTGTGCAAATTTCTCGCAAATTCTATCAAGAACAACTTAGTAAAAACAATTTGATAAATTGGTTTTTAGAAAGCATAAAACTTAAAAATTCCGCTCATCCCCTCCAATGGGATCAAAACTTGTACTAGGATCCAAAAAAAATACTTTAGAATTTGAATTTGGAATAATGGTGAAAATGAACACATCTCGAAATTAGATCACATTAAAATATGCATGAGTACAAGTATGAGGACATCATAAGAGCAACACCAATAGAGTTGGCAAAACATAATCTAAAATATTTTGGGTCCAAAAAAATCTTGCTGCAATAGTGAACCAAAGAAGAAGTGCCAAATGTTTGCCTCCACTATCTAAGCCCGAATTTGAGCTCAGAAGTTGGAACCTAAAACTAAAAGTAAAAGAAGGGCAACAATTCTTCAACAATAATTACTAATTTTTTAATTCAAATTTTGGTCTATAAATATAATGAAAATATCTCGTAAAATCACATCGTATTTTCAAAATTCTACATAAGATTTTCGCTATCCATAAGAGAAAAAAGAAGAAAAATAAGGTAAAAAATAAAAGTAAACATTTTCTAATGTGAGTTCAAGGCGAGGTGGAGAAATGGGATGAAAATCAGAAATTTTAACATTTCATCATAGATTGACGCATTGAGTCGTGGACTTATTCATATCACAAAACTTTTTGGAATATAATATCAAAGTTTAATTTCAGTGGATAATAGAACATAATAAAAAATCTAAAAAATCATTCTTTTGTCGACAGATGAACACGATAAATATACTGATAACATAAAATATAAATCACAACTTGAAAAATAATGAAAATAATACTGACGACATGGTCAATGTATTCATTGTCTACAATTGAGAGTCATATAATTTACTTTTAATTGCATTTTTAAGGCTTTAATTATAGTTTGAATTTAAGTTAATTAATGATCTTAAAAATGACCTCCTATTTTTTATGCCTATAACTAGAATAAAAAAAGTTTTACACGGAGCACAAAATATTGTAGCGGGTTGCAAATAGATGATTAAAGTCCAAATTTTGGGTCCACTAAGGGGAGAAATTATGTAGTACAACCGCTGCACCACGTCATCAAGTACACGTGGTGCAGCCCACCAATACACATGAGACATGTGGATTATTAATCCACATCATCCCATGTTCTGGCCATGTTCCAAAAAAATAGGAGTTCAGAAAGTTGTGTTCACACTGCCAGAACATAGGATGATGTGGATTAATAATCCACATGCTCCATGTATATTGGTGGGCTGCACCACGTGTACTTGATGACGTGGTGCAGCGGTTGTACTACATAATTTCTCCCACTAAGGGTTGGATGTATCTATCAATAGGTCAATTCTAGCCATCAAAGAACATTCATTTTTTTAAAATCTAAATTATTAAATTATAGCAACTTGATGATTGATGATGAATGTGTTAATAAAAACTACTCCCTTCCTTTTCCTTTATTTGTCGTTTGGTGGTTACATATATAATAAAAAATACAATTAATAGCAACTTTTTTAAATGAAAATTTTCAAAACACCCTTTTAATCAAATAATCATAATATTAATTAACATTAATTACAATCATAAATAAGAACGGTAAAATTAGTATAAAACAATTAATTTTGTATTGAACTTATAAGACAACAAATAAAAATAAACATTTTTCTCCAAAGTTACCAATAAAAAAAATATGGAGAGTAATTACTCGCGTTACTCAAATTAATTTACAATTGTACTCTCACGGTCTCACCACCTCTCAAACAAAAACGTTGTTAACTTATAGCGCCACAGTACCCAAACTAAAAAGCGTTATTTGTAACACCTTCATTAAAGACAAATCGCTTTTGTGAGAGACAAAAGTGCAACTATGTGATATAATATAAGGCGACGAATATATAATCCGACGGCATGGAAGAAAAGGAATGAAGTCCAGTCTCAAATTTCCGGCAAAGTCAATAGCGCTGTTAGCAGTCACATTTGGTATCACTATTTCGTTCGTGCTACTCAATCACCAAAATTCAACTCCGATTAAACCCGACCCAATGGCTAGAAGCTTTGTAATGTGGCTCCATGGGTTAGGCGATTCGGGTCCGGCCAACGAGCCCATCAAGACACTCTTCACCTCTCCCGAGTTCAGGAACACCAAGTGGTCTTTTCCTTCTGCCCCTTCTAACCCCGTCACCTGTAATTGTAAGTTATTGTATAAGTTTCTAGAAATTTCGATTATTGGACTTGGTTTTACATCGAATCAAATTACAATTTGACTAGTTTGTTCTCTAATTTAATCAGTGTTCTTAGCAATTGCTTAACTCATTACTGCAAATTGGGAATGTAGATTATGCTCTCTGTAGATTCTAGTTGAAAGAGGAATTGAGGAGATCCCTAATTGGTCACAAGGAAAAAAAATGGAAGGACAGAGAAGAAATTGAAGTGTGGATTTGTGAGTGATGTAGATATAATCATGTTCTTGCTCTTTCACCAACTATATAAAATTGGGGAATTGGATCTAGTACACAGAACACTCTACAGAACGGGTAGCGAAATTGAGAGTGTTCCCAACTCCAACAAGTTAATGAAAATTGTTAATGAAGGATATGGAGAAGATTCACAATTTCACATTTAGGACTACATTAGTGAAAATTTGATAAGTCCATCTACGAGGGAGTTTTGAAATTACCTGTAAAGACAATTAGCACGTAATATATTGACAATTAGCTGGTGAAATGATTTGAGATGCATTCTAGGAAAATATATTTGATTGGTGCATCACTTAGTTTATTTGTATTTTGTTTGTAGATGGTGCTGTGATGCCTTCATGGTTTGATTTTCATGAGTTACCAGTAACAGCTGTAAGTTGTGCTTCTTTTTTAACTACTTATAAAGTTTTATATTACACAACCATATCTTTTTTCTTGTAATTTTTTATCTAACATTTCAAAAGCATCTTTGATTTGGACATAATCGAGATGCTAAAGGAAATGAAGTTGGCAATAAGTCTCAAAAGTTATATAAATATATTCGAACAACCATACAAATGTACTATGCTGGATATCTCTCGTGCTTAGGTTAGAATTTGAACAATTTTAATGAACCTTTTTTTGGGATAACAATATATTGGTGGTACCTGCCACTTTATACTCCAGTACTAAGAATGAATTTTTACTTGTATGTTGACTTGAATCATAATCCTATTAATTACCGTTATGTTTCAGGATACCCCAAATAATGAAAGTGATCTGCTTAAAGCAGTTCAAAATGTACATGCAATGATAGACAAAGAGATATCAACTGGCATTGATCCTAAAAATGTCTTCTTATGTGGGTTTAGTCAAGGAGGTATGTATTTTTGTGCTCTTACATCCAATCGCCTGATGTACTGACGAAGCATGTCCGATAATCGTTAGTTCTACTGCTATTTATATATTTTATTTTTCTAGGTGCATTGACACTGGCGAGTGTTCTTCTGTACCCGAAAACTCTGGGTGGAGGAGCAATATTTAGTGGATGGGTTCCATTCAATTCTTCAATTTTAGAGCGAGTTACCCCAGATGCAAAAAAGGTTATTTTCTCATATACTCACAGTTTTTCATGTGTTAGTTCTGGATTTTCTTTAGCACTTTCACTTTCATGTTATAGCTCCACACATTTTATTTCTGCAAACAATACTCAATATCATGGTTTCGAATAACTTGTTGAAAATGTTAGTTAGGTCCACAATTTTAGGCTTATCCAACTGTAAAAGTAATGAAAATAAATCTCATTTCATTTGCAACAAGCTCTTTAAAACTGTTATGCAATAGGCAATAATTTCATGTCACAAAGCTCTGAAGCTTATGCTGGCCTTTGAAGCTACTACTTAATCTGCGGTCAATAGTAAAGGAGGATGAATTTTATAAAGCTGGTTAAAAGAGGATATGCATGTTCCGTTTTAATCTGAATTTTTATAATTGCCGTGGTTGTCCTATTTCAAACTAAAATGGTACATTTATCCAATTAAGCTTCAAGGAAGTCTTGGAGAAACAACTGTTCATTTATACTGGAAGCTTGGGAAACTACAATCAATTATATGCACAGCAACTTTACTTTTCACTTATGGCTTTTGATAACTTTTTGACTCTCCAAAAAGTTATGAAAATGCAATTCATTTCAGGCTTGGGATCTCCATTAGAGTGAATTTACCCGCTGAACATATTTCATGTCATATCCACTTCTTCCTTTTGGCTAGTTAAATGTGATCCATTTATTACTCCTTGTTATATGTTGCGACTTTACAGCTATTAATACATATGCATCTTCTTTGAAGTTATATTTTCTTTATAAAAGATCTAATAGTATTTGGGAATTTACAGACGCCTATCTTGTGGTCCCATGGAATGGCTGACAGAACTGTACTCTTTGAAGCTGGGCAAGCGGGTCCACCCTTCCTTGAAAAAGCTGGTTTAAGCTGTGAATTCAAGGTTGCACTACCTTCTTCTTACATTTGCTTTTGCTTATGGATCTTCTTGGTTATTTACTTAATCATCATATACAATACATCAATATCAATAATCATTATAGACTCACTCTTATATATCCATTAATCTGTATGTGAGTCTTTTTACATAGCTAGCTACTATACATTGTAAGTACATGCCTGTGTATATGTCTATTTAGTTGGGTTCTTTTATCTATCTGGTTAATGCGTTGAAAGCTGGGCAAAGGCCGGCCATTTGGGCAATTATCGAAAGTTTGGCTAAGCATTGAAGATTGGTTTTGAATTTTTCAGGCTTATCCTGGTCTTGCTCACTCCATAAATAATGAGGAGCTCCGTAGTCTGGAATCGTGGATCAAATCCCATCTTCAGAGTTCATCCTCGAGGTCTTAAATCACATCCTTATTCATCATCGGTATTCTTATTTTCTTGTTAAACCTATTGAGTAATATACTTCTACGAATAACTAGTTTCAAGGAGAACTTCCGTGTTACTAAACCTCATTATCTATTTTGGTCATCAATTTATACAAGTTCTTGATAAATCTGGATATGTGAGACATTAACTATTAGTTGTGCAAATTGACTTTGATCTGTCAAATGAATTACCATGTAATATTTGATGGTGTGATGTGATCTTGTGTTTTCATTTCTATCGTATTACAATGTTACATAAGAGTCCGGGACTAGTCACTACAAAGTAGCGGACTCAGGTTCGAATTCCTGTTAGGAGAGGTACCCATATTAATGTGCACAACCCGCCTCGAAAGAGATTAAACCCTTGAGAAATCAAAAAAAAATGAAAAACATAAGAGTCCGGGGTACTCAAAACACTAGTAATAGTAATATGTCTAATTGCAACAAAATATGCAATTCCAAATTTTGAAATCAATATTCCAAATCCAAAAAAAAAAAGAAAAAAACATAAGAGTCCTGGGTACTCAAAACACTAGTAATAGTAATAGTAAATAGTAATATGTTGTCTAATTGCAACAAAATATGCAATTCTTCTTGGATTTGGAATATTGATTTCGAAATTTGGTCATTTCAATAATACTACTACTTATAGATTATTTTAATGATTCACGAGTTGATCATTGTATCATTTATTCAGTTTTTCTACATCTACTGATGATCTACAATGCTAGGCTAAACTTGTACCAAGGAAAATTAGTTTTTTTTTTTTTTTTTTGAGATCGGAAAATTAGTTAAATTAAGATAGACTCGTAGAAGTCTATTACTCAATAGGTTTTCTGTTGGGCCAAAAATGAGGCCCAAAACTGGATATGTCCAATCCGGCCCAAACCATAAAGCTTTCCTTGAAACTCGTAGAGGTGTTGCGCTGAGACAGACAGAAAATTTATAAATTTCTGAAGGAAGATACGACCAAGAGATTCGCTGTGGGTCCACTCCACCATATTTATTTTGTGCCCTTCCTGTTAGACCAATCAAATTCCACCCTTCCCCAATGACTGTGTTGACCAATGACCCTACAGAAACTCCTGCGTCACACGTGAACACTGCCTCCAAACACGTCACACCAATTTCTATGCAGCTTCGAAGACTTTATCAAAAACCCCTCCCCCTTTCTCTTTCATCGAGTAAAACCTAGAAATCCATTTCATGAGTTAACCTCTTTCTCTCTCTATAAAGCGGTAAATTTATTCAATCTTAGAAAGCTATAAGTTCTGAAAATATTCAGGTATGAAGAAACTTTATCGGAAAGGTACGGTGCATCCGACGCCGCCGGTGGTTTCCGACCACCTTCTTTCTTTCTTGCCGGCTGCGATTTTGACTTTGACCGTCGCTCTATCGCCGGAAGAGAAGGAAGTCCTGGCTTATCTCATATCTTGCTTCTCGGCAAACTTTTCTAACAACCAACAGAAAGCCACTCAGAAAACCCCCGCCTCCGCCGCCGCCGCCGCCGCCGCCGCTGACCACCCACCATGCTTCAGCTGTAATTGTTTCCGGTGCTATATGAGTTACTGGGTGAAGTGGGACTCATCGCCAAATCGGCAACTCATACACGAAATAATCGAAGCTTTTGAAGACACCCTCGTAAATGATAACAAGAACAGGAATACGAAAGAGAAGAACAAGAAGGAGAAGAAGAAGAAGAAAAAGGGTAAAAGTGTCAACGAGAAAATTAGTGTAGATTTGAATGAGTCTAAGATTAGTTTAGATTTAAATGTGTCCAAGGATTTTGAGTGGAGTTTGGTTAAGGAGGATTTAAGTTTGGGCGAGTCAACATCGGCGGCGGTTGTGGGCGTCGAGGAGGCGGAGGAAGAGGAGGTTAATGTGGATGAGGAAGAATTGGAGAAGGGGTCTGTGAGAAGGTTTGTGAATTTTCTCGGAGAAAGATTTTGGAGTGTTTGGGGCTGAAGAAAAATAAAAAATGAAAAAAGGTTGGTTGGTTTTGTTTCCACGCTTTTGCTTATACAATCAAAAAGCAAATTTTCATTTTTGTAACGATTATTTCTATTCTGCATTGTACATTACAATCACCAGCTTTTTCTTTCTCTTAATTTTGAGAATTTCCACTTTAGGTTGATTTTATTGGTTATATTTCCATTGACATTTAGTTAGCTTTTAGTCTTGATTAATTTTCATTTCATTTATTTGCCAGCTTTCCAGTTTCATACTGATGTTTAAATCTTATCTGCTGTTAATTGACATGGCATGTGTTTTTTCTGGGGGATTTTCCATTTGGCTTATTAATTTGTTTCTTTAATAAGTTGAACCAATTTTGTGTGTTCAGTCCAAGAACAAGTTGTCTTTTATTCGGTTACTTATATCCTACACTAGTGGATTTAATCCAATTGGGGTTGGATGAATGCCACATGGGTATGTAAGGACAAAATATTGTGTTTTCATGTCCATGTGACATTCATCCAACACACGGGTGGATTAAATCCATCGGGGTAGGTACTAATTTTCCGTCTTTATTCATGTCTTGCATTAATCGTCTGCTATGTACAAACAGATAAAGCCATCAATTTATTGTACCCTTTGTTTTCTTCCCTACATGCATCATGATTTGGGCCATGTTGTTCCCTTTGTCAATAGATATCATCCTATTTTGTTTACAATTTTATACCAAATTGGGAGTTCTTATTTCTCAAAAGGCTGGAAATTGGCATGCTTTGAATTTGATGATGTAAATTTGTTTGTTTGAAAATAATTGAGCAGATCCCTTTTTAAAATAATATCAGAAAATTGAATCTTGTGATAGTGGAAAGTGAAATGGAAAAATTTGTTTTGTAACGAGGACGCCAAAAAAGTGGTTCTTCAATCAAAGCAATGAAAGGACTTGTTAATGACTTTGGTCCAATAATTCATTTCCGCAATTTCCTAAAGTAAAAGGCATCTATTCTTTCCACGTCTTTTTTTATTTTATTTTGTTTTTATGACTATTGCCAAATGCCTAGGGTGTTTTTCGGTTTTTCTTTAGAAGACTACTTGATGGAAAAGATGAATTCTTCATTTTGGAAATGTAGGATGTGATAACATATTGGTAGAAAATTTATGATCTCGCAAAACATTTCAGTTAAAATCAGATTGCATCAATTTTTGTATTTGGAATAGTTAGCTCGTTTTAGAATTTGTACGAATGTCAACCAAACAATTCGGATTGGTACCAAAGAATCGGGAATTTTTATTTAATTATTATTATATTAATTATTGTTTATGTATTATTAGTATAATTATGGTGATTGAATATATTATAATTAAATAATAATGAGAGTGGTGGTAAATAAAAATGTTACTCCGAGTAAGAATTAGTGGTCCTTGATGGGATCTCTTCTGAAAAAATAAAGTACGTGATGTAGTTTTGATATGAGAAGATATACGAAATGGTGGACTCCTTTTGAAGATCTTGAGTCCAGACTTCACAGACTTCACAAACAGTTAGGCCATCTCCAATGGAGCAGGGCTGGCCCGGGGCTCCTGAGCCTCGGGTCAGCCCTGCCCCAGTCCCGAGTCCTGTCTGGTCGTCTTCTATGGTAGGGCTCCGTAATGGAATTAATTCCATTTTTTTCATTTGTCCAATCTTACCTATTAATATGTTAAATGTAATTACTTATTATATTTTGTTACCATGAAAAACTAAAAATTTTAATTTTAAGGTTAATGGTAAAAAGGGCTTTTGGCACTTTTCACCCTGGAATTATAGGGTTTTGGCACTTTGCACCCTAATTTAAAAGTTTTGACACTTTGCACTCTGGAAATACAAATTAGTTGGCACTTTGCACCCTAGTGTGTGTTTTGAAGAAAAAAATTAATTTATTGAAGAGTATAATAGTTATTTTCAAATATTTTTGGAATTTTAAACCCTAAAGGTATAGATTTTGACACTTTGCACTCTGAAATATAGAATATTGGCACTTTGCACCCAAAAAATATAATTTCTGACATTTTCAACCCCGACTTAATATGATAATCTAAATTATGTAAATAACATGCAATATATAAATATGTTAGATATGTAAACGTGTATTTTAGATATAAAGTAAATAATCTTGAGGATACTTGAAAATAAAATGAAGACAATGTCTTTTTTTAATCTAAATTTTACAGAGAGAAAATGTTAAAATAAGTTATTATAAAGTAAAATAAATTTAGAATAACAAGTTTATGATTGTTGTGCATAGAAATGACCATTTTATCTCTACACCGCCGACATTCATGAATCTGTTTTTTTTAAGAAAAATATATTAGGGTGCAAAATGTCATACAAATTATATTTTTAGGGGGCAGAGTGCCAAAAAATTTAACTCGGGGTAAAAGATGCTAATATTTTATAATTTTAGGGTGCAAAATGCCAACATTCTATATTTTAAGGGTGCGAAATCTATATTGTCAAAGTGCAAAGTGAAAAAAAAAATTTGAAAATAACTATTCTACCTTCTATTAATGAATTTTCTCACTAAAACACACACTAGGGTGCAAAGTGCCAAATAAATTATATTTATAGGGTGCAAAGTGCCAAAACTTTTAAGTCAGGGTGCAAAGTGCCAAAACCCTATAATTCTAGGGTGCAAAATGCCAAAAACCCTGGTAAAAATTTTGTGTTTAATTAGCAATTGATTGTTTTTATGAATCTCTTACCATGCATAATAAAATCATTATGTTGGCATAAATTACGGGTTTAATTAGATAGTATTAACTGAAGGTTTATATATATAAGTATATCATAATAATATAAAGTAACACATTAATTATATATAGTATATAATACATTAATTAAAACATATCACATTAATTATGCAACTAATTAAGCCTCGTTAATTATAATCAACAAACAAATTTTAAACCTCATTATACCTCGTTAATTGAAACAAACAAATTTTAAACCTCATTAATTGAAAGAAAGCGTGTATCTCATTAATTTGAAGAAATGCGTGTACCTCATTAACTGAAACAAACAAATTAAAAGAAATAAAAAAAAAAGGAACCAATCAGGTGCCGCTAAGTAAAGAGGGGCGCGTTCCCTCTTCTTCTCTAAGAAATCCACTCGCGCCCCATTCCCTCAGCCGGGCTCTGCGTAGCCCTCGACCCCGCCCGTTCCAACCCGTCTGCCGCCCCGCCCCGAGCCCCGCTGCCGTCTCCAACCGTTTCTCCTCCAAAACCCGACCCCGCCTCGGCCCCGGAAGACTCCATTGAAGATGGCCTTATAGTAGATAAATTATGTTGTTGACATCTTGTTGATGATCGAGAAGAGCAAGTTATAATTAAAAAAAAATAGAAAATACTATTTATATATATTGTATTTAATACTACTTCTAGTAGAACTGTTGGTGATATTGACTGTTCAATAATGTAAATAATTTATCCGAGAATATCTTAATTAAGATATTTTTAGATAAATTATTTATAATATTATTAGCATATGTTATGAAGATGTATGATGTAAAAAATTTACAAAAGCAATTCAACAAATTGGTAAAAGAATGAACAATTTGAATCTACTACAATAACAAACTTGACATCCAGAAGCGAATATTGAAGATTATCATTAGAATATATTGATAAATGATACTTCCTTCGTCCCATTTTTCTTGCTCTCATTTCTATTTTGGGACGTTCCAAAATATGACTCCCTTTCTCTTTCAAAATATAACAAAAGTTTACCTTTTTAACAAATTATCTAAAACTCCGTGCCAAAACTAAAAAGATAAAAAACTTTGAAACGGAGGGAGTAATACATATGAATAATGGTAATATATTGAAGGTTATATGGAGTACTATGTTGTAAGAGAAACAATCAAAATAATGAATTAAAATATAATAATAAAAAAAAAAATTACCTTTTAGTATATTCAACATGTGAACTTTGCAAGTGTCACCCTTGTGTTCTTCACACATGGGTTTGTGTGTCACTCGATAAAATCCATCCACGTCCGTCACGAGTTAGGTCACCTTTACATATAAACTTCGAAAGCTCCTATTTTTGACTTGTGTGTGCGTGTAAATATTGGTAAGAATAAGTCAATAATCAAGTGCTATTAGTTCTCCCAAATTCAAAGTCTAAACAATACTAGAAACTTCAGCTAACATTTTGACCTTACTTGAGGTCTAACCCGACTATTCTATATATCCCCTCAAGGCCTCAACTTGTAGGCTATGTTTGGTTATTAAATTTATGTTAAATAAAATGATTGAATGTGTGTTAAGCAAATCACCTAGCTATATGCATTATGTAAGATGATTTGGCCATAATTCTATATAAAAATGGAATTTACTTCATAAGTGGTAGACTGAAAATGAAGATTGTTGAGATCTTATACAATTTGTATATTGATTTTATTAATTTCATTTCCTACTTTTAGATGTACATTATATTATAATATCAAGTTTATCTTGAATTTAATATTTTATTTTGATGATGATGATGTGTGAATTATGTTGGATTTAATAAGGGTGAAACTGGGCTATATTTGATCCCATTGCGCATCCAATCTCCAAAATCAAGATATAATTTATTTATACATTTTGGTACGGTTGGTAAATAAAAGAATCAGGCCCATAAACAAATGGTAAGCCCACATTTTAGTCAAGTAACAGAAATAAATCATACTCGTCAGTCACTAATACAAACAAAATTATCATATGCCCAACAATTATTTATATTATCTTCATGATCAAGCACAAATTTGGGCGACAAATTTTGCTCCGTTTTACTAATCTATCAATAATTTATGTTTTAGGTTATCCTATCAAACAACTCCCGGTAAATTTTGCTTCATTTTACTAATTTGCCACTTATTTATGCTTTAGGTTATTACCAATATTTTTACCATTATTCTAAACTTGTGGACCAGAGGACAGGATCACCTTAACAATAATCCAATATGTGCAAAGTAATCACTAAAAATACCTAGAGCTGTCAATGGGTTGGATTCTAGTTGGATCAGTCTCATCTAGGTCCGGCTCCATTTATATCGGATCGAATTTTATCCGATTTGGTTTTTGCTCGGATTGTGCTCGGATCGAGATTTTTTTAATCCAACGAATCTTGATCGAATTTAGCTGGATATCGAATCTTTTTCGGATCCAATAAATTTTCATTTAAAAAGTTAAATTAATATTTTTTTTTTAAATTAATATTTTTTCCTAAAACAATTTATTAACTTTTCAATCTCACATGTTCAAACTTTCTTTACTATATTCATATTTGTAGAATGAAAATATTGTTTTAAATAAATTTAAATGAGTATAAGTTATTATCTTCTTAAATTGACGGTGAAATATTATTAATGATAATTACTTTTATAAAAAAAAATACGTATATATATATATATATATTTTTTTCGGATACGAATCTTTAACAGATTGGATCGACCTAAATCCATATTCGCTCCATGAGTTTCGGACTACGTATCTTTATAATTGGATCAGGTCCATCGAATCTCTAATCGGACTATTATCCTAATAAATCGGACCGAATTCGGACGAATCCGAATTGAAAATCCACCCCATTGACAGCCCTAAAAATACTCGCAAGCCAAAAGATCATTGTCACAGTAATTTTTCCACTAATTTTCTTACTGCATGAGTAATTAGTATTAACTAATCTACCATGCATTAATAATTTCACAAGCTCTTAATTTCATACATCAAGGGTGTACAGTGAGCTGAATTTGATCATATAATACATCGTATATAAAATTTTAAAATAACAGAACATTAAAACTAACTGAGTCAGGCATTTACAGATATGGATGAACTCATAGATACACAACCTTTTAACCGTTGAAGAATGGCGTTTCGGCTAACTAGCCTCGGGTGGAGAGTTAAAGGAAGCCCGTCTTTTACACATTCGTCATACTTTTCTAGTGCAGATACGATTTCATTAAAATCCGGACGCTTCGAGGGGTTTACAGCCCAACAACGCTTTATGAGATGTGCAAGTGCTGGTTGACAACTTGCTGGTAAAGGCGGTCTCTCATTCTGCAAAATTGGTGAAAGAGAACAAGACAAGTATGTGATATATCCTTCACGTATTTGATTGAATATAGAGTTAGTGGCAATCTACCCCGGATTATCTGAAAAAGAGCATATTTCCCCCCTATAATCTTATAAAGTTTTACAATGCCTCCCTAACATTTTTAAACCTTGATAAAATATTATTTGACCAAAATACCCTCCATTACATACTATATACTTAACGTATTTTAAACAGGAAAAAAAATGAATCAATTAATCCCCACCCCCCAAAATGTCATTTTATATGGACCAGTTTACCCCTTGTATTATGTACTTCTATATGTAACAATTTACCTCGTTTAATTATATATGTGACATTTTAACACCCCCCCCCCCTTATTATTTTACATGGAGAAGTGTAATTTTGCCTTTATACGCAACAGCTTTCATTCCCACATTCCTTTCGAGCAAGGGAGTTACCCTCTCCAATGGAACGAGGTTAATTGATCCTCTAAAATTTGTGTAAAGTGCTCTTTATCAAATTACAAAGGGTAATTCAACATTATGCATATCACATGGGGTAAATGGGCATTAACCATTTTTTTTATAGGCAAATCTGTAAAGTTTAAACATAAATTGCAAATCTAACCTTATCAGCCACAGCAAAAGCAGCTTGAACCGGAGTCATCCCTTGAAAAGGAAGCAAAGCTGTCGTAAGTTCCCATAGCACGATCCCAAAACTATACACATCAACTTTCCGAGTGTAAGGTTTCTCTTTGATCATCTCCGGAGCCATCCAACGATAAGTTCCCATGTTTCCTTTGGTCTCTCTACACTGTGTTTCCAAACAAGAGGTACCAAAATCCGCAACCTTAACACGCATCTCATCATTCAAAAGCAAATTGTTCGATTTCAGGTCTCTGTGTATCACGCCTTGTGAATGAAGGTACTCCATTCCACGTGATATATCGAGGGCTAATCTCAGAATGGTCTCGATCGAAAGAGAGTATGGCTCTTTCTTGTTTAGATACATTCTAAGATTCCCTTGTGACATGTATTCTGTAATAATACAGTATACAGGAGGCTTTTTACAGGCAGCAATGAACTGCAGAGAAATAAGAAGTAAACGTAAGAAATGTCAGGGAAGCTGGCAAGCAACAAGGAGGTCGTGTACTAATTCGCCTACACTGATGACTTGACAGATTCTTGTAAAATTTCACGAACAATATTTTTGCCAAAGTTATGTTTATGGTTAAACTTAAAGATACTACATACAAGCTTAGAGTTTGCATTATCTAAAACTTCTTGCTGATTGAGATTTTAAGGGCCTCCAGTCGATCAAGAAGATAGCAATGTAAGATATCTGATACATGATTGGAAATTTAAACCAGGGACATACACAGGGTTTTTTGCACTTTACACCCCCGAAACATGAAAAATAGGCACTTTGTGCCCTTGAAACTTAGATTTAGCACTTTGCACCCTCAAAATATGAAAAATACCACTTTACACCCTCTTTTATTTTCAAGCAAAAACTCAAGGACAAAATAGGTAATTCAATTATAAATCTTTAGCACTTTGAATCCCCAAAACTTCAGAAATTGGCACTTTGCACCCCAAAAAAAAGTTAGCGCTTATCACCATCAAATTAAGAACAAATCAACAATTTGCACCCCCGAAACACAATAAATGGACACTTTGCACCCCGAAACACAAAATTAACACTTAACACCCTCAAATTAAAAAAAAAAAAACACAAACCCCTCATTTTCTCCGGCAAAGTTGACCGTCGGGGTGAAAAAAATCTACGGCAAAGTTGAACTTACCTATTTTTACTCATGCAATTGTTGTGCATAGCACGTTTAATATGTACAAGCTATAATTCATGGCTTGTTAATTTGTTATATGATGTAATCAATCCAAATTCATTGTATTTAATTTGTATATATGTATATAAACGTAGGTTGTTCAATCGGATCGGAAATTTACCTATTTTGCTTTAGATTTTTTTTACCCCGATGGTCAACTTTGCCGGAAAAAATGAGGGGTTTGGGTTTTTTTTTTAATTTGAGGGTGTTAAGTGTTATTTATGTGTTTCGAGGGTGCAAGTTGCTGATTTGTACTTAATTCGAGGGTGATAAGTGTTAATTTTATTTTGGGGTTGCAAAGTGCCAAACATTTATAATTGAGATTTATAATTGAATTACCTATTTTGCCCTTGAGTTTTTGCCTGAATATAAAAGAGGGTACAAAGTGCTAAATCTAAGTTTCGAGGGTGCAAAGTGCCTAATTCCCATATTTCGGGGGTGCAAAGTGCAAAAAACCCACATACACAACATCAAGAGGTATCTTACAAAAATAAATGAGTAGATATTTTAAGAATCTAAACTCTCAAGCAAAAAGGGGGTGCTGAAAGGACACCAGGTTTACTGGCCATAACTCTTAACTCTCATGCTCAACAATATAAAACTATCAATAATTGAAAATAGGAAATTTAGGATATTTTCGCTGTGTGTTACAATATCTATATAGTATATTATTTGTGCCAAGAAAATGTTGCGTAATTTATGCACATGATTAATTGAATTGAAGGGCTGGGGCAAAAGGTAAGGTAACAGAATCACATGATCTCATGGGAAATGTTTGAACAATCTAAGCAAATGTTAAAAAATTGTTAAGAATCATCAGGCAATCTGCTTTGCCCATTTTCCCATAGCAGTGGTTTGGACTAATTTGAATGAAAAATTTAACAGCACATTGCATATTCTTTTAGACTATTGAAATACAAAGAACTTTTACCTGAACTATATTGGGATGTAATAAACGTGAAAGCAGGGAAATCTCGCTCTTAAATTGCTGCTCCAGCGAAGATCTAATTTCTTCTTTATGAGTAGGAATCCTCACCATTTTTACCGCAACTGCTCTCTGTTTGTAAATTCCTCTGTAAATTCTACTATGTGCTCCAGAAGCAAACTTATTGCCTATAAACAACTGAGACATATCAGCCGTCCATTCCTCTCTGTCCTCCGGAGATGTTTCCCAACTTTCAGTATTTTCATAGTCTAAAATCATGGACCATGATTCCAATTTGTCAAATCTCTTCCTCTCTGTGTTTTCAGTATTGATATTTAACTGGCTTCTGGAAGACGAAGGAATTGATAAAGTTTTGCTCTTGTTTTTTCGCAGCCTAAAATGATTGAAACACGACGTAGACATTGAAAAGCCGTGTCTTTTTTTTAGCTTTGTGTATTAAGAGGTATCAAAACATACAATCATAAAGTGTTCTTCTTCTGAAGGTGTGAATTGATTTCAAAAAGTGCATGAACTGATTCAGAAACATGAGTGCAGGAGAAAAACACGGAAAAATTATTACGGGGTTTCATGTATCAATGGGTATATTGAGGTGATCAAAAAGGAAAAAGCTATTCTTGAATACCCTAATAAAAGAAATACATAAAAGAGAACCAAAAACTAAATGACAATTGACAGCTTCCCACTTAACTGTATGTTCATTAAAAACCTATAACAACTAAAAATCCACAAATTTTCTTTCTTAAAAATATAGAGAGCTCATTTCGCATCAGACGAGATTTATACAAGGATGGGTTTGCATGAAAATATGAATATTAGGATTATGGAGAGATATTTGAATGGAGATTGTGCAGAAAGGTAAAGACCTTGTCAGTTGCCTTGGCTTGGGTTTTCAACATGTAAAGACATAAAAGAAGTAAACTTATTTGGCAGAAGAAGATAAATTTAAAGGAGAAATTTCAGGGATGTCCCGTGAATTCTTGTTTTTTTTTTTTTAAAATTAAAGGATAGCGTAGACTATAGTGATTGAATACTTTTTCAAAATGTAAAAGTGTCTCTTATTTTTCTTATGCACAATTGAATGACAAGTTAGTTAATTTTAGTAACCACGTCTTCAAAACTTTCTAAATTGTTTACATGATCTATGAATCTATCCTCTCATGTGACAAAATTGTTTCACATTACCTATACAACACCTTATGTCTTAATTTGTGCCACGTGTAGGGAGAGTTTCAGTCTCATTTCTCCTCTTTCCTTCTAATTTATTTTCATGACTAACTTCATCAAGTTTGAGTAAGAAAAATGTTCATAGAAATGCATCATGGATTTGATTTCAACATTATAGAAATGAGTCGCGAAACCTTATCGAAATGTAGATCTAAAATAAGCTACCTGAAACGCCTCCACCCGCAACCCTGTGCCGTGACTGCAGACCACCACGACAGGGAATTAAATAAAATTCAATTACCTACACAAATCAATTCAAACCCATTTTGATGTAAGAAGATATTACATCAGATCCCCAAATTGATTTGAATAAAACCCTAACCTCAAAATTAAAATAGAGGTTGGTATTGGTAGTTGTTTGGGATTGGTCAGTCCGGCTCGTAGGGAAGGTAGGGTGGTTCAGCGGCGGTAATGTGGTCAGGGGAGCAACGCCGACGATAGAGGCGGTGGCGGAAGGGGGAGCCAACCGAGCTCATGGTGGTGGTGCTGCAGTTTGTATTTTTCTCTTTTGAGTAAATTAACCCTTTAGACAAATTTTTCAGAGGGTAAGTATCACTTTTGATCCCTCTTATCGTTAACTTTTTACAGAGTGATCCTTTTTATATTTTTTTTTCCACTCTAGTCCCTACTATAAATTATTTTTCCCACTCTAGTCCCTACTATGAATTATTTATTTCACTTTAGTCCCTACTATGAATTATGTATTTCACTTTAGTCCTTATCAGGTGGTTTCGATAACACGTGACATGCATATGAATATTTTAGGGCATTTTCGTCCGTTCACTATTGAGACTATTTGAAATATTGTTTAATTGGTGAGCAATTTTGGTGTTAGAAAAAGATTTTAGGAAAAAACTTTAGTTTGGAATGAAATGTACGATTAAGTTCGATTGGAATGAAAGCCTAGTTTGGAAATTTAGATTTTTTTTTAAATAATTAGAAAGACGAAAATATCCATGTTAGTTTACTTGAAATGACAAAATTGTCCTCATGAGCATATCACATGTTATCGGAATCGCCTTGGACCACTTGAAAAGGACTAAAGTGAAATAAATAATTCATAGTAGGGATTAAAGTGGAAAAAAAAACATAATAGGGACCACTCTGTAAAAGATTAATGATAAGAGGGACCAAAAGTGGTGTTTACCCTTTTTCACAATATAAGTAAAAGAAAGACTGCTTATTTTGTTCCAAGTCTGAAATATAAAAATATAAAAGTTTACAAATGAGCAATGGCACTATAAATAAGAAATTCACAAATTTTTATTTTAATTATCCAGAGGCTAGTTTAAGAGTTTTTTTACTACTTAAATATGTTCCTAAATATTTTTGCAATAAAAAGCTAATGGATTATATATTTATATTTTACTAAAATTCATACTTTTATAACCAGCAGTATCATCAATTTTTTCGATTTAAATTATAGTAATATTTATCACTCATAAATTGTCTGGGCTGTAATGTGGGCTTAGCCCAACAAACTAACTAAATCCCGAGTATAATAAGCTTGCTTTTCGACAGGCTGTCAATGGTGCGTATTTAATTTGATTATGATTCGTATTCAGTTCAATTTATTAAAAAAAATCTTCGATTAAAAAGATTCGCAATTCAAAATATATAAAGTGAATATATATTTAGCCTGATTCGACCGGTTAAAAATTCGTATCCGATTAATTGTGTAATACTTATATATTCAATGAAACAAGTTTATATTTACTTTTGTGATTCATGAGGTAGAATCTACAATTATTTTGGAGAAAAAAATTTAAGCAAAAAAATTGTGACTAAATGTGCAAACGGATTCGAATCTTTGTGCCGGATATCAAATTTTTCGAAGAAAAATTTGATAGTACTTGTGATAATTCGATAGAATCTTGGATTGGATTCGGATCACAATATAAAACCTGATCTGACTACTTATGAGTAGGGCTAGTAAAAGTATAAAGATCTCCATACTTATCTTGGTTGGGTCTTTTTAAAATATGATTTTATAGAACATAAGATATCCCATCTCAACCACTAAAAAAAGTCAACAAATCTTAATCACAATTTATGATCAAAATGTCCAATGATGGCGTGACATCGGACATCTTGTTTACAAATTTCTAAAAAAAAAATAAGAAAGTCTTGGTTTGCATAATCTTTGCAACAATATTTAACCAAAAAAAAAATCTTTGCGACGGCTCATAATTATTCAACTTAACTCGAGTTCAAATGTTTTTTATTATCCACTTAATACACTCTCTTCGTTTTATAATTCTTTATCTATTGGTACGATCGACCTCATATGTTTATACTTCGACTTCATTGTCGTGTTGAAAGAAAAAATATAATTGAACTTAAAAGTTCTCCAATGTGAACCTAAAATCTCAATAAAGTCCAACCCCTCCTTCAATTACCATCAAATCAACCCCATAATTAAAGATATCAAAATTTAGAGGTCATGAGCCAAATTACAATGCAAATGAGTTATTTTCTCCATATTTGAATCATTTTATCATATTTCAATTGTTTAGTCAATTCAATGTTTAAAGGTCCCTCCAAGGATCATCTGTTTAGTCAATTCCCGGATTCAACATTTTCGACTTATGTTTAAAGGTCCCTCCAATTAACATTTAAATGCACGGTTTTTAAACTTAAACTCAATAATTTCAATGCGCAAAGATTTCAATAAGGCTTGTATATGTAGTCACCTAACCTCTAATTCATTAGATCATCTCTAACAGTCTTCTAGATTTTGGTCTCTTATTCTAAAATTTAAAAGATAAACAATGTTACACATTTTCGCTTTTGTTCTGCACTTCAATAGTTAGTTTATATTTTACGATTCTATTTTTAAACAACTATATCAACACCTCGATTATGTTTAACAAGCTACTTTTAATT
The DNA here is from genome assembly GCA_003313485.2 of Penstemon barbatus. Taxonomy (NCBI): domain Eukaryota; kingdom Viridiplantae; phylum Streptophyta; class Magnoliopsida; order Lamiales; family Plantaginaceae; genus Penstemon; species Penstemon barbatus. The sequence goes on along the minus strand of CM064883.1, from coordinate 95,724,767 downwards.
ATTATTTATATATAAATAATAATGATATATACTTAACATAAGAAAAAAAATCAGTACAAAAATATTATTTTGGTAAAATAATATGGTTTAAATTAAATTATTCTATATTTTGGGATTCGTACAATTTAATTTGTTGCAGGGCTGCAAAGATTTTTACATTTTAATTTGGACTCTCAAGTTTGAGTGCCCCACCTGAAAATTTTGGAGGCCTCTTAATTTTTAAGGGTCTATTTGGATGGGTTTTGGCTCGGTTTCGCCGGTCTCGGTTTAAAAAAATTGGTTTGGGTGGTTTCGATGAAACCTTTGAGACTTCATTTGGATGAGTTTTGATTCTTGGGTTTTGTGGTTTGAATAAGTTGAAACCCCACTTGGATTGAGTTTGGATGTTGGGGTTTAGGGGGAAAAGTAGGTGATAGGTGTCAAATCAATGTCTTTTTTAGTGAGATTTGGGAGAAAAAGTAGGTGGTAGGTGTCAAATCAATGTTTTATAGGTTTGAAGAGTTTGAGTGTGAGTTTCTGAATAGGTTTTTGATGGTTTTATGGGTTTGACGAAAACTCATTTGGAAGGGTTTTGGCTCGGTCTCGCGAGACCCGCGAGACCGGGCCAAAACCCATCCACACACACCCTAAAAGCTCTCAAGCTTGGAGCACTATTTTTTTTTTTTAATTTTTTTTCTGATAATTGGCTCATAAATGTTCTCTTGGATATGGCATTTTTTTTTTTTTTAATTTTTTTTCTGATAATTGGCTCATAAATGTTCTCTTGGATATGGCATTATGATAGAAATTCCTTGTGCCATTTAATTGTTCAAAAGATATATATCTACATGATTTTGTAATCAAAATTCTTCAGCTTCAGCACGAATTCAAATAGTGTTGGGGTTTCGCAAAACACATGTTTTAATCATCTATTCGAACTCACAAAATTTAAAATTCATACTCAATTTCAAATTTCAAATTTCAAAAAAAAAAAAAAATTACTCAATTTCAAATAATGCTTCATCGATTTCAATAAAATCATCAAAACTAATTTTTGAAACCGAAATCCCTTATTTGTCTTGGCCATTCAATTTCAGTTTTGGAATCATTGCAGAAGAGTTTTATGGGAACTTGGATCTGTCGTCCCAGGGGGGCCCACCCACAATGCAATTCTCTTTGTAAAATTTATGGGAGTCGCAGTGGACTGACTTACAGACGAACATTACTGTGACCGACACAATTTCGCTAAAATCACAAAAAACTCCAAAATGATGGCAAAAATTATTAAATAGACCGAATTATGAGGTGAAGTTGTCAATTTATATATCAGCAAGTATAAGACTGAAGACTCCCAAATGTCTATATCAAAATCGTGAAGGTTAATATTCCATTTCGGTCCCTTTTCGTAAGTATACTTTTCATGATTACTATTCTCAAAATAAGAAAAGAAAAATATACAAACAACTTTACACGAGTATTGATTATTGTATGTTGGTTAGGAAATGATACGATCGCGATATATATATATATATATATATATATATATATATATATATATATATATATATATATATATATATATATATATATATATATATATATATATATAATATCAGAAGATAAAATTCTTAAATCTAGACGATTGATTATTTATAGGGTATTATGAGTTCATGACAAGCCGCTACCAGAATCCTTTATGACTCAAAATAAACAGTGAATAGTTAATTGTTCAAAATTTTCGACAAATAATAACTATATATGCCTAGTTCAAAGTGGTCTAGTAGGGACTAATCACTACAAAGTAGCGGACTCAGGTTCGAATTCATGTTGAGAGAGGTTCCCACTTTATGTGCCCGATGCGCCTCGAAAGGAATTAAACCCTCGGGAAACTAAAAAAAAATATGCCTAGTTCAAAGATAAAATATTCAGCATCCAAAAATAAATAATTAAATATTTTCAAGTTATGTCTAATATGCCAAAATATAAACGGTCTTTTTATTCATGAGTTGATGTAGTGATTTAACAAAATAAGTTATATATCCAAGTATTATGGTCGAGGAGACCCAATATGAAGTTATGAACAAGTTAAAATAAATTTTCAAATTTACAAGACATGATAAAATATTGTTATAAATATGTATAAATGCACTTATGTATTTATGCATAATGAAATAGACTTATATAAGTTCTTCAAGCAAAAAAAGTCAGTCTTACAACATAATTAAATCCTATCATGAAATAAACTTTTTAGCAATTCGATTTCAATTATGCAATCATTTGAAATATTGCATAATTGTTATTTCTTCAATCGAAAATATTAAATTTGACATGTTTAAAATTGATTTGTATATGATATCTCAAATGTTTCTCAATTTTGTTTTTTAGTAAACAGTTGCATGCAACTAAATTTGATTCTAAGAACATCTCCAACCATGAAGCTATTTTATCACTCTATAATACAACACTTCGTAAAAAATGGGGTTCGAATTTTATTAATACAACACACTTGTGTATTTACGGTTCATTGAGTATATGTTCTTCTGGGGTCGTTAATCACTATCATTTAACCCAACCACCTTAAAAATACTAGATATTAGAAAGAAAGGAAAATTGGTCGAGTTGGGTTTTTCTATTTCAACAGTTTATTTATTTTTTAAATTTTTTTTTAACTAAATCATAGTTAAATAGATTAGATTAGATTAGATTGATTTAATTTTGTTTTTCAGTCCGTTAATAATTAAGTACGAGTAAACGAAATAGTTAAGGCAAAAAAAAAAAAAAAGTAAAAACAATAATAAAATGTAATAATATGCTAAAATATAAAAGATGGAGTTGAGTGAGTGTATAAGTTGTGTGCTAAATATGCCATTATTTTGGGGCGTCAAAATTAAATCAAATTATTATTTACTCGACTTCAACTTATTTGAGTTCAATTAATATTACATCAAATAAGCTAAATCAACATTTCTTATTTAATTCAAGCTATAAAAATTGGTACAAGTTCTATTCATTTAATAATAAAATCTAATTTAATTACAATTTAAAATTAGATATAAATCTCAAATCATATTTAGACAATACATAATAAAAAAATGTAAAATTCTTGCATAAACTAACTCTTTCATAAACCATGAATAATTTTAGTGCATTTTGTGTATAGGTCTAGAAAAGAATTTCCGCCACAAACCTAATACCGACTTGATGAGTGACGTCACTCCAATAACAAACTCTGAGAATCCCAAGCACAAAGCATGACAGCAATTCACAGAGCTAACTGATACTTAGTTACATAGACAAAGGACAACACCGTCATTTTGCACACCGTAATCCTATACCCTTTTAGGTAATTTCACAACCTTTCCTCCTCCCACCTACACTCTCACTCCCCACTAAAAGCTTCCCCACTACCTGCAAACAAAAACTCTTAACACTCCATTTGAGTTCCTTACCCCAGATAACTAAAAGAAATGAGCACTCGAACCGGGTCGCACCAGCTCAGCAACGGGCTCATCGTCTCGGGTCGGCCCGAACACTCGCTCAAGGAACGCCAACCCACAATGGCAGCACGCGCCGTTCCATACACCGGCGGTGACGTTAAGAAATCCGGTGAGCTAGGTAAAATGTATGGCATAGGATTTTCCGGCGGGGAACACCAACTACACCACCCTCCACCCAGCTTGCCCAAGCTCCCCTCACGCCCACCATCCGTTTCCTTGAACAACAGCGGATCCGCCAGATCCGGCCCGAATTCCGGCCCATTTGGTTTGAGGTCCACTAGTTCAGGCCCCATGAGCAAGAAGTCATCCTCTTCCTCATTCTCCGGTCCGATGACGCCGATTCAACCGACTGGCCTCATTACGTCCGGTCCGATGGGATCGAACCGGAGGTCCGGACAGCTCGACGCGACGTCAGCGCCGAGCTCATTTAAAAAGGATGTATACGGCTCGGCTGTTACGAGCTTAGTGGATGAGGTGAAATTTGGGTTTAGGGTTTCGAGGGTTGCAATGTGGGTGTTTCTGGTGGTGGTGGTGATGGGGTTGTTGGTGGGGGCGTTTCTAATGGCCTCCGTGAAAAAGCCGGTGGTTTTGGTAGCTATGGCGGCGATTTTAATCCCTGCGGTGGCTATTTTGATATGGAATTATTGGTATAAGAAACGTGGTGTTTTGGGTTTCTTGAAGAAGTATCGTGATGCTGAGCTGAGGGGTGCAATTGATGGACAGTACGTCAAGGTTACTGGGGTAATTTCACACGCCTGTTGCCTTGTGTTAGCAATCATTTTTTTTCTTCTAATAAGGTCAACTGTTTAGGCTATATTAGTGGTCCTTAATTAATTAATTCTGCAATTCAGAATCTATTAGTATTGTTGGCTATATAGTTTAAGATTTGAACAATCTTTTTATCTTTTCTTTTTTTGGACCATTTTGACTTGGTATCTGGATAGGACATCTCTGAGAAAGGAAACTTGGTAATTAATGAAGTATATAAGATACCTTGTGATCGGACAAATGTGGTTAGATTCATTTCAATTGTGACTATAGGGAAGTGAGTGCAACTGATTTTTTCGCACTTAGAATGACTTGAACTGGATTTGCACCGCCATGAGACAATGAACTTAGCTTCATGAGATAATAGGTTGCTTCTCTAATCTTGACACCACAATGTTCACTGGTTGCTATTCTACTGTTGAAACCCATATGGTCACTGATTGTTTTCCTATCTTGCATTGATTTGTGATTACATGACAAAATTCTAGCCATGAGAAAGGTTTAGTTTTTCATTTAATTTATGTATCTTTTGGCCTGAGCATCAGTACCATTACAAATTATATATTAATGCAGCTTAAAATGTTTTTGTTTTAGTTTAATTGTTGTTAGTTTCTGCTTACTCGGAGGTGAGGTTTACAGATATACCATATGAAGGTAATCATTCTACTCTGTCCCACTTTTCAATGACAGAGAATGTCCATGCCACTTACGACACATAAAAGGTGGGTAATTATAAATTAGCTAAAAAGCCGAGAAAACTGAGAAAACAAACGGCAGAAGATAGTAGATTTTTCCATTTTGGACCTTAAAGTTTCCAATTCTTCACGCAGTGGTCTCTTCAGATGGTCTCTTTGAAAGCATTGGTGGCTTCTTAGCATATTTCACTCTATTCTATCATTCTTGTGCAATCTTTACGTACACATCATTTTCACATTTCATCTACTTATTTTATTGTTTCATTGTTTTGTTTAGGTTGTCACTTGTGGCAGCATACCTCTTGAAACTTCATTCCAAAGGGTACCAAGATGTGTGTATGTTTCTTCAGAATTATACAAATACAGGGGTTGTGGTGGGAAACCAGCTAATGCTAAACATCGTTTCTTCTCTTGGGGATGCACACATTCAGAGGTAAGTTTCTGCTATCACTTATGTAATCATATGGGAATTAAATTATAGAAATGTGGCTTCATGTTAATTGAATTTCTGAAGATGTCCCTTGACACTTTTTCAACGTGCACTTACATATAGAATATAGATGTTTAATATGTGTAAAAGTTTCGACCTGATGTCTCACAAGGGTTTAGCAAAAAACTTTGTCAGGCTTGAGATAAAATCTGAGAATACAGAACAAAAGAACTTTTGAGCAAAGAAACAGCAAAAATAATTGACTCCCCATGAACACATATAGTTCTAGGAAAGACTAAATCAAATAAATTGCTAAAATAATGATGTAATGTATTAATTTCTTTCAGAAGACGGTCATTGTAAGCACAAGTTAACAGTTGCCTGCTCTGTCGAGAAAGTGATAAAAACAAGTTTTTTCTTTATACAAATCAGCAAAATAATTGGCTGCAGGCCAAGTTTTCGTTCATTATGTGTCCACAATGAACTCGTTCACCCTGAACCTGGCTTCTTGAACTACAGTAATTAAAGTTTCACAAAGAAGCCAGTACTCCGACTTGGGAATGTTGGGCACTAAATGCACGCCTCATATACAGGCGAATGCCTTGTGGATCTGGTCATACTATATCCCTAGCATATTCCTTCATTGCTTCGCGTCACTGCACGCCTCCAAGACTTTCTTTTAGTACACTGTTCATTGGTAGCGGCCAATATGCCACAAACTCAAATGGTTGATCTCATTTGTTTCTGTCTTGCGACTTAATTTATTTTGGTCCTACTCCTAATGCTACTAGACACTAGATTGTATTTTGGTTTTAAAGGTAGATATCATATCATGAGAGAGCTCAATATTTTTTTCTTGGATTATGTTAGTTAATACTTTTGTGGCTGACATGGCTGTGCTCAAGTAGACTTGTTTAAATGCATAGATACTCAATTGAAATAATTAATTTCCTTTGTTATGTTTAACAGAAATATGTGGCGGATTTTTATATATCAGACTTCCAGTCTGGTTTAAGAGCTCTAGTAAAAGCAGGCTATGGTGCTAAGGTTGCACAATTTGTTGAACCCACAGTGGTTGTTGATGTCACCAAGGACAACAAAGACTTGTCTCCAAACTTTCTACGTTGGCTATCTGACCGAGGTTTGTCAAGTGACGGCCAAGTAATGCGCCTTAAAGAAGGGTAAGGCAGTCTTTTTAGCTGCTACAAATCACAAATTCTCACTAAAATACTCGTGGAAATTCAATTTATTTGCCAAGAGCATTTTAATTTTTCAAGATAGGACGTTCGTAGCATTTGGTTTATAAAGTTTTATGAAATGTCTCCTCGTCTTTGCAGTCATATAAAAGAAGGAAGTACCGTGAGTGTGATGGGGGTGGTGAGACGCCATGATAATGTGCTCATGATTGTTCCACCTACAGAGCCTGTTTCAACAGGTTGTCGCTGGTTGTGTTGCCTTCTTCCCACGTTTATTGAAGGCCTTATTTTGACGTGCGATCAAAGTCAAAATGGTGATGCTATTCCTGTATAGATCCATGAATTCTAATATTAGTTTGCAAGCCACAAGTAAATAGTGGAGGAATGTGAAGGGGCAAGAACCGTGTATGCATTTCCTGGAAGAAGAACAAGATGCTATAGAAGTAATCACGTGCGTGCTTCTTAAATATATACATCAGGGGAAAAGAGGATTTCCCCCCTAAGCAAGTCGGAAGCGTTTAATTTGTTGTAATGCCAATTTCATTCATCAGTTTTATTTTTCGCTTTAATTGTATAGTAAGTTATCAAGGTTGTTCTTATCTGCATATATAGGTCAATGTTATCTTTGACTTGTGGATTAACAGCAAATGTGAAATTATATGTCAACCACTTGTATAATAAAATCTCTAAAAGCTAAATGTAAATCTTAGTTAAAGGTGACTGGACGGACATGCTCCAGTTTATCACATTCTATTGCTCCAGTTTATCACATTTTCTTTTAGCAGCATCATCCTCGAGAAGGTAAACCACTTTATTTTGGAACAATAATAGTCCAGAAGAAATTGAGTTTCTTCAAGTAAGGTATTAAAAATTTGGAGTTTGTATAAATCTTTTGCCCTCAGCTATTGGAACTATTTTTGTACTAGCTAGATATCTGCTTATTGTTTTATCTGTAGCAAACAAGTGGTTAGCTTATGGAACCCTTATCATGATTAAGAATTATTTTATTTAATGGATTTGAGGAGAGATTTGAAGGAATGGTCCCAAATGACTCCAATATTAGGTGGAACTAAAATTCTACTATGGTTGAAAGTACAAACGATTACTTAATTGCTATCTCTATCCAAAAGCAAAGTGATTTAAACATTTGTGATAAATCTACTATTGTGGATCTATAACTATTAGTATCTGTTTTTATTATAATCTCATGGTCTTAGAAAGCATTTGAGACGGAAAAAAACCAAAAAGAGTAGCAAGCTATCTTATTTCATTGCTAGATATTGACTGAACTCACCTTACACATATTATTCATCTTAGTTTTGGAAGAACTAATCAAAACAGATTTCTATCGGAAAGGATAAAATGGAGAAAGAAGAAATTAGAGCCTGGACGGCATTCCTCCTGCAACAACAATTGTTTCTCCAGTTACGTACGAAGCATCATCAGACGCCAAATAAGCTGTTGCTGCAGCCATGTCTTGTGTAGTCCCTAGCCTATTCAGTAGCGTCTTCGCTTCAAGGTCCTTTCTCTATAAACAAGATCATACATCCACAATAAAAATTAATACTATTGAAAGTATATTAAGATAGTAATTTGTAGGAATAAAGCCTTACAATGCTGTCGTTTGTCGTAAGAAACGATGCAAAGTGAGTAGGAACAAAGCCAGGTGCAACACAATTTACACGGGTATTTGGGGCCATCTCAGCTGCGAGTGCCTAAACATAAGCAAATTATATTAATAAGACAAAAACTATGATATCAAAACATAAAATATAGATTAGCTAGATTTTGAAGTACCTTTGTAAGACCAAGAAGAGCTGTTTTTGTGACACCATACATAGCCAAGCCTTGAGGTGGTTGGTAACCAGCTATAGAAGAAATAAAGACGACCGAAGAGCCTTTCTGCAAGTGAGGAGCTGCATCCTATAACAGTGAAGTACGCACAAATGGTAAGAAAAGTAAAGTTGCATAAATTAACATAGAATTGAGATTGTTCAGAAATCAGAATCATATGTACATACTTGTAGTAGAAGAATAGAGGTTTTGACATTGATGTCCCATAGTTTATCAAGGACTGATTCTTTTGTTTCTAAGATGCCATCAACAGCAGGATTTGCAGCAGCATTGGACACAATTACATCTATTTTCCCATATTTCTGCAAGCGAAAGAGTAAGTTCCATCGATCAAATTTCGAGGTCTAATTTGAAATGGCCATTTAAATGAACCTAAGATATGCTTTCAACAGATACAAAGTGGAAAAAGGAGGAATTTTTATTTGAAATGTGTTCAAAAGCTATAAAGCCCAAATATTCCATCTTCTAGTTATAAGAACACTCTGGCTACTTATGGATCTGGGCTGCCTCTGGTCTAGCCTCACAAAGATGGGGCCGGAACCCATTTGTATATACTCCCATCTCGTTCCAAGCTCAAACCAGATCCTGGTTCACCTCCCCAAACCTACTAAACATTTGTACCAGAAGACATTGATTTGACACCTACAACCTACTTTTTCTCAATAAAAGTCATTTCATTTGACACCACCATCTATCTCTCCCTTCAAACCCCAATATCCAAACGCAGTAAAAATCATACCACAAATTTTCAACTCACAAAACCTAACCTTCAAACCCAGTCCAACCATGTTTCACAAATTTCACTAAAACTTCCTAAACCAATTCTTTTAAACCAAAACCAAGCGAAATTGGTTAACTCCGATCCATAAGGATCCTCATTATCTCAGCAAAGTAAACTGAATTTCTCTTCCGGAGTACGAAACTCATCATATATTATGGAAAAATATCAAATTACTCGGTTTCAAATCATTAAATATGCAGAAATGGCTATAAAGTGTTTCTCTTAATTCGTACTAGCTCAAACATTTAACATCAAAACAAGTTCAAACAAAAAATCAGAAGTCAAACTCGGTAGCAAATTCAAACCAAACATTGAACATAAAGAAAAAACATATACATGATGAAAGGAATTCATTTTGTGATCGAATAAGTAATCAAATCAATAAAACAGAAAGCCGAAATTTTAAACAGTAAAATAGTACTCCTCTAAGTTAATTTATACGATTACCTGTACGGTCTTCTCTATCAGATCCTTCCTATGTTGTGCATTTGAGACATGGCATACTAACCCCAACACTTCAATCCCCTTACCCTTAAGCTTTTCCACAGCTTCATCTACATTTTTCTGCGATAACAATTGATCTTGATTAGAATTTAAAATAAACCGGTAAGAAAAGAAATAAAAAAAATGATAAATTGAAGTTAAATAAGCTTACTTGTCGGCGAGAGGAGATAACAACGGCGGCGCCTTCCAAGCCGAGCCGTTCGGCGATACTAAAGCCGATGCCCTGAGTTGAAGCCGTGACTATAGCAACCTTCCCCTCAAATCTTTTCCCCAAGTTCTTGTCCATTTGGTTCAGAAAACTGAATTTTCCTCTTTTCTTTTTTATAATAATTTATTTAGCACTGTACTTATTTTTCTTGTTTTTTCTTGAGGTTAACGACCGTGAGATTATATGTTGTTTAAAGTGTGGGGTCCAATATTTATATACTGGATTAATTTGCGATTTAGGAGATGCTACATGATGGGTATTGCATTATGGGTCTTTATGAATGACACATGTCCAAAGTGAACCAATTCCTTTTACTTAAATGTAGGACAATTCTGCTGATTAACTCCAAAATTACATACTGCACCAGTGCACCCAGTGTTTTAAAAACCGGACCGGGTTTTAACCGGTAACCAGTCGTCAATTCGATCCGGTTAAGTCTCCAAAACCAATTTTGTTCCTAATCAGTTTGAACCGAAAAAACCCGATCAAAAACCGATAAAACCATGGTTCACTTATAAAAATAAAAAGTTTACGCTACATATTTTTATTTCTCTTTCGCGACCTTTAAACTTCAATAATATTCTCACATCTCTTCTTCTATTTTTCACTTTGAATTAAACAAAATCAACAAGAAACAAAAAAATCCTATATATAATAAGTTATATAAATATATTTGAGTATCAAATTCATTAGAAAAATCATTATAATTTGAATTATTGCGCCGATATCATGTTATCATACTTGTAATTTTGTTGTTATCATTCATTCTTTTTACAGTTTTCACTCGTTTTCCCATTGATTTACATGTTTATTCACCAATTTCTCATATTTAATTAATTTTACATGTTTTCACCGACTTCACCTTTGTCTCTCGATTCACTGATTTCACCCATTTTTAACGATTTCATCCATTTTTCACGAATTTCACCCAAAGTAATTCGATTTCATAGGCACATTTTTACCAGGTTCACTCATTTTTCACCAACTTTACCAGTGTTCACCAATTTCACCCAATTTATTATTATTTTTTTTTATCAATTTCGCATGTTTTAATCGATTTATCAATTTTCACCTATTTCCATGAAAAGAACTCCATGAAAATTCGAGTATCACCAATTTCATCAGTTTTCACGAATTTCACAATTTTTATTTTATCGGTTTTACACGTTGTTTCACCAACTTTCCTAATATTTATATTCAAGGTTATTCATTGATATTTTATCTTTAACTGTACGTTGTACGTGTCTAGTTAATTTTATTAATAAATTTTATAAATTATAGTAAAATTAACTTTGTCATGTCATAGAATAGCACAAATTAATTTAATTATTATTTCATCAAAAAAAAAGATAACATTAAATTATTGTAATCAAATATAAAATGACGATTGATTTGTTCGTAAGATCTTGTAAATTCTTTTAAAAAAATAAGATTATAATAAAATTATTTAGTTCATTCCATTATAGTGTTTTTCATTTAAATAGCCCTGTTTTATGAACACTATTTATTTGTTTTAATTTGAAATAATATCATGTCTTTTGAAATGCATTTATTTGCATACCTAAGCCAATTTTCACATATTTAATCTATTTTTTATGGGTTTAACACGGCTTTTTACCGATTTCATTAATTTTAAATCGTTATAATATATATATATATATATATATATATATATATATATATATATATATTTATTTGATATACCCGTTCTTTTATCCGTTTAACTCACATTAATTTTTTTTTTTATTTTTCGTCGATTTCTTTTATTTTTCCGGTTTCACCTTATTTTTGTCGGTTAAACTTTAATTTTTTTTTAAAGATTTCACTCGTTTTTACCTATTTCACTCGTTTTTCCATTGATTTACATGTTTTTTCATCAATTTCACCTCATATTTCATTGATTTCACATGTTTTTACCGACTTTACATTTGTTCCCCGATTCACTGATTTCACCCATTTTTAACGATTTCATCCGTTTTCACTAATTTTACTGGTCTTATCCGATTTTCACGAATTCTATCCTAAGTTATGTGATTCCGTATGTATTATCAATTTCATGGGCGCCTTTTTACTGGCTTCATTCATTTTTTACCAACTTTACAAGTGTTCACCAATTTCACCTAATTTTTATCATGTTCACATGTTTTAATCGACTTTCTCGATTTCACCAATTTTTTATTAACCGGCCCCATATTCAATGAAAAGAACTCCGTCAAAATTCGACTATCATCAATTTTATCTATTTTTTTACAAATTTAACCTGAATTTTCATCGATTACACAATTTTTTTTTAGATTTATTTCTATCATCTTCACTAGTTCACTATACTAGTAATCCTTATTCTAATGACACGGTGTGGTGGCTACTGGCTAGTGTTGATCAACCTATGCATATACATGGAATTAGCTTTTATATAGTTGGATATGTACTTTTGAAATTTCGATAGGGAAATGATGATATATTTTTTCAAGTGGTAGTGTTTAAATAGAAGTATGCTTCTTCAAGTGTTTTTCTATTTTGCCATTTATAATAAAATTTAAGTAAGGGTATATTAGTCTTCACAAAAAATTCAAGAAATTTTATTTTCTGAACTCGTACTTATATTTAAATATATATATATATATATATATATAGATATAGATTTGAAAATTAAATAATGAGTATTATAATATCAAAAATATAATTTTAATAATTACTTTAATTAATGTTATTGATTTTTGTGGACTTTACTTTATTGTGTAAGGCTATTTCTTAAAAAAAAAATTATTGTGTAAACTTGGAAGTAATAATGGGTAAGATTGAAAAAAATGTATTGAAAAACTAAATCTAATAAGTAATTTAAATTTGCAAATGCATCAGTTAATTTGAAACCAAAAGGAGTATCTCAGTGCAATTATAGTTCAACCTAAATTTGACCACGTTCACATATCACAATAAAGTATATTTATGATTGATGACTTTTATTTTTATAAGTATATTATAAATTATTTCATTGAATTTTAAATAAATTGAGTGTATTTCCACTATGAATTTTTCGGAATATGGGTGTACTAGTCCATCGTGAAATATCAGCGTATCTTAATATCAAGGTTTTAGCTTCGCAAGAGAATGATGTTGGTGTATCTAATGCTAGAGGTCGCAAGCTCCAAACAATGAGGCCATCTCTAATAACCCTGAGAGGGAATACCCTCTCCCCCTCCCCCTCCGTCTCCTCCTCCCTCTCCCCATCTCCTTAGTTTTTTAGTCATCTCTTATGACTCATTCTATCGAATCCATTTAATAATAAATTTTATCCTTTTCTATTATTATTATTATTCTTATTACTACTACTACTACTATTAGGGGTGGGCGTTGGGTTCGGGTACCCAAATCCGACCCGTCCCATTTTTAAAATACCTGAACGGGACGAGTGTTTTTTGGATTTGGGTACCCGAACTTGAATACCCGTATTTTATTACAGGAATATGGGACGGGTTTGTGATTGGTCTTTTCGACCCCGAATATCCGAACCCGTCAATCCCGAAATTTATTATACTCATATCTCTAGTAACATTAATTTAAAATCAAAAGTACATTAGTGAACTTAAAAAATAAAAAATACATCAAATATTAAATTAATTCATATAAGGAAATCCATCTACTACGCCATATTCGTTGTCACTATTTTAGGAATTTTTTTATTTTTTAATAAAGATAAAAAAAACCAAATTAAACAAATTAAACAAAATTAACAAAAAAAAATAGCATGTGAGGGAGGGGGCTTGGATGGGAGAAGCTCCCCCTCCCTCCAGGGTCCCTCTAATCCGTATACCCTCTCCGCCCCCTTAGTCATTGGAAATGATTTTTTTTCCCCTCCTTTCTCCATATACCCTCTAGGACATCTCCCCACTAGTCATTAGAGATGCCATGAGGTTATGTGGTTCTTGAGTTGGTTTTCTTTAGAAGAAAAAAAGTTATTTTTCCTATAAATTTGTTGTTAGGTTGAACTATTTAACTCGTTAAATTTAGGATGAATTATTTAACTTATTTGATTTGGATTGACCCGTTCAGAATATTGTGATATTTTTGTTATCCATCACTAGAAACGGACAAACGGCCAAAATTATTTTATACATCTTGTTTATTTTAACGGAATCCAAAAGGCGTATGAGTAATTATTGAAATTTGAAGAAATATTTTCTAACTTCACCAAGAACTTCATTAGTGTTGTGGACTATAAAATGTTAATCAACCGCCCAAAGAAGTTTGAGTTACACACCATTTAATCCACCCTTTAATATAAAATCCACCAGCATTTAGGTTAACAATTTCACTATTATAACATATCACAATCAGGTTATTAAAGACATGCAAAGCCAAAGTGCCAAACCGTCCCAACATTAATTTTCATGTGGTACTCGAACTGGAGATCTCTTTTCAAATTCTTTTGCCTCAAGGATTTTCTCATTTGCCAAACGATACTAAACCTGAATATATTGGTATCAATTCAAGCACACACACATCAATTGATAATGGCTAAACTTTCATACAATAAGACGGACTCCCACGTTTACAGAACAAGTTGCACAAATGCTAATCAAAATTAATATCGTAAAATTATAATGCATAACAGAAGATAAGTTTGTTCGCATCCTGCAAAAGATATATATGCATTTCCTAAGATGCCAACTTCAAGCCTTCATGAAGTATCTGTTACCATTTTCAGTCGTACATATTCCTGAAATTTTTCAACAACGCTGGGATGTCATAGGCAAGCATGTCATCGACTGCCTGAATCATTTTAGGCTTCAATTTCTCAAAATCATCAATGTTATGACGACTCAAAACCTCTTTAAAAGAATCCAAATCTGGAAAGTCCCCTGCTGGAAGATGAAATTCTCTCTGGATCTGATTACACAATTTATTGAACCATAAGCAATTTGTTGCTTCAAGGACCGAGTATGAGTCCATTTGAATATTTTGAAGGGGAAGGTTGAGATAGAAAAGTACCTTTACAAATAAATTGTCGAGATTCTCGATTAGTTTCTGCTGTGCTTTAGCTTTGCCATATAGTGCTGGCATCTCCTTTTTAAGATGGCTAATGATGTAGGCATGAATCTTGGCAGCTCTAGCTCGTTTAACAAATTCATTGATCTGAAAATAATTTCATGTTAGGCTCATAGTTGTATAGTGAAATTGATTTTAAGTTGTGAAGCACTAACTACTGGACATAGATTTATCAAACTACATAAATATTTGCATACCCGGCGATCACAAGCTTTCTTAGGTATGTCTATCAAGTCTAGGAGGAGGTCATCTTGCTCTTTCTCAAAAAGTTCCTTTCCTATAGGACCCATGGATGCCTCATTCACATGCTTGTCGTTAAACGATCTGTAAATCATAGAGATGAATATATCAAATTCATAATTTGATAAGTGAAGAAGCATCATCAACAATCTGAACTCACCCAATCAAATAAAAGGATTGGACCAGGTAAACAAAAATGATGTAAGAAAGAACAACATTATATGGGAACATGAAACTAGTGTAGTAGTGTGAAAAGCTGCAAATAATAAATTAGTGTAGTAGTGTGAAAAACTGCAGATAATACATCAGCGATTCAATGGTGGTATTAGTTAAAACCACACTTATATATTCGATCTACTAATTTTCTTGTAATAATCAAATTCAAATACTACTACTAACCTTCAAAAGAGATTAGGTAAATGATAACAAAGTATAAAACTATCTCATTCCCAAAGATGAAGAACCTACCCTATATAGACTCGCGATACCTCAGGAGTGTTCAAAACTTTTCCAAGTGACCACATTAGTGCACCATAAACTCTCATCAGCTGCAATGTGACAATTAGAGAGAATTATGAGAATAATATGCCCTTGCCATGAGAAAATACACACAAACAAAGAGAGGGAAAGACAAAGGTGAATATTTCAATTACTAATCTTGCCTGCTGAGTATCAACTTGATCTGCCTTGTTTAACACAACACGTATTTTGTCATCATGACCACGTAATGATGAAATAACCCGTTTGAACTCATCGCTGATGTCAAGTTTATGAGGATCAAAAAGAAGGAGGATTAGATCGCATTTTGCTGCAAACCATGATATAACACCCGTAAAATCATAGCTTCTTTGAGTTCGTTGCTTTTCTCCAGATAAAACCCCAGGAGTGTCCACAAATGTTATATGTTCAAGTAGCTACAAGTAAATGAATTTGTTAGAAATATGAAAGTGTAATTCCAAAAAATATCGCATGCAAGTTGCTATAACTGGAACTCACCGGATGTGGCATTTGAGCACACTCAAATTTTGACAAAAAAGATCCGCCAAAATTAGTCAAACCAGTAAATGGAAGGTCAGCATGAACTGCAATAGTATTGCCAGGAATGCTCCTCTCATCCGTCCCAGACTAAGATCATGATAGCATTTCCAATTAATGAACATAACAATATAAAGAGAAAACCAAGCATGCTAAAATAAAATAATGCAATTTAGATGATTACACATAAATAAGAAATATGGATACCCAGTAAGTCTATCAAAAAGCATTAGATTGCAATAACAGGATGAAGCATAGGAAAAAGTCATGTAAATTTTACATTTTACGATCAACTAGAGAACCAAACAAAAGTTATTAGCTTCAACCAAAAGGAAAAAGGAAATTCTTAACTATGATTCAAAAGAAGCTTAAATTCAACAAATTATTGGTTGCCTCATTTTGTAAAATTTCAAAAAGAATGAAAAAGAATCAAAAAAGTTCATATGCCTTCTTGTACCATAACAGCAATAAACCGGTCAGTAGTTGGCTCAGGTCCAATATGTGCACCTGTGAAGAAAACAAATACAATATATAGTAAGCTTTAGGTAATAAGCATTGATGCGAAATATTAAATTTTGACATAGAGCAAAGGAAATACTAACCTGGATAACTGCATTTGAGCAAGTGCTTTATAAATGTGGTTTTTCCAGTTGAATACTGACCCAAAAGCATAACCATAGGTTTGGCATCAAAATCACTACCGGTCTGGAAATAAAAGAACACTAAATGTCAATTATATCCATCATTAAGGACCTCCATAAATGACCCAAGAAAATATACATGCGGGAAAAAGAACCTAGATGAAGCAAGTTGCAAGAAAATCTTATAAATCCACTTACCAAGAAAGGAGACTCAAAATCATTAAAACGGTAAGTAGCTTCCAGTGGCTTTAGCTTTTCATTGTATAACAGCTTCAAGCCATCAATTACCGAAGTAACAGAACTAAGAGAAGTAATTTTCTGACAAAAGTGGGAAGAATAACAAGTCAGCTAAATTTCTCAGAAGATACCTAAAATGAAGACTATTTTACGGGCTCAAATTCACTTCAGGAGATGTTATCTAAAAAAAAGAGTCAGTTATGTTTTACTCAGTAAACACTATGGATCATTTTAAGTTACACAATGGTATTTTTGAATTTAAAATCAGTAATCATTCCAAGCAAGCATACAAAAACTCATCTTATTAAAAAATAGCAATATTGTTATTAATCATAAGGTCATATTCATCATGTACAAAGAGCATTTGTTCAAAAAAGAAGACAAAGCGCAGAACAAATGGGGCATGACTAACTGTTTGGAACAACTTCATATCAGAATTAAACTAAAAGACAAACACACCTTATTTTTAGACTTTGTGCTAAAGAAACTCTTCTGTGGTGTTGGTTGCAATTGAGTATTTTCTGCATCACATTTTATTTGCATTGCCATTAGTACAAGGTCGCACAACAACTTTAAATTAAACTGTGATTTTGTTTACTAACCAGTAGCTTCCGAGTTGCCATTCGATATCAGGCTTGGTCGTTTCTGTGAAATGCAAAGGTGAAAATATATGAATCATTAAAACATATGATAACAAATGCAATAATTTCTACAAAAACTTACTTCCAATAGATCATCCAAACCTTCCATAAATGGAGGATTCAGTGTCTCCAAACTAACTACAAAGAAAAAAGGAGAAGAGGTAAAAACATGAGTTGGCAACGAGAAAAATCTTTTTTAAGAAATGAGTCTTAGGCATTATTATTTAGCACAATTCATATTCCTGAAGGTCATATGCAGATTTCACCTACCGGTTTTAAGGATATCAGAGGTAAGTTCATGCCCTTTTTGTGCCAAAGAGATCAACTAAAAATTGGAAGAATTGATCCAACGAACAAGGGAATGATATAAGAAAGAGAATATAAGATTAATAAAGTATTTATTTCTTGATCAATGATGGAAAATAACCTTCATTGCAGTGACAAACTCGTTGAAACCTAGAAAACCTTGTCGCCTTGAATCAGCAATAGCCCAAACCTTAGATCACAATGAAGCAAAGTAAATGTGAATCAAAAGGAACATATATTTACATGACTTGCAGCATCAATTAGGAAATTGTACTTGTTATCCATCAATTGAAGTTGGATTAATTTGGCCTTTGTTTCAACTGATAAATATAAATATATACAATTGAAAACTCGATTGGGCTATTTGTTCTAATTACTCATCAATTGCCATCCAGTAGAATAATCGTTTACAGTTTTAAACAGTCACATAGTACATACATCTCAATTCCAACTCTCTCTGTATGTAAAAACAGAAACAAGGAAACAAAACAAAACCTATGCTCAAATGAAGCGCGTGCCCATTCAAAAATAATACCTGTTTCAGTTCCGGCTTTGATAAATTGGACATAGCAAAAAAACTCGTGGCGTCAGTTCCAGTCAAACGACCGTCTCTATCTGTAAACGTAGATAAATCAAAATACTTAAATTTCATTGCCTGAACAAGAGACCTCAAAATGGAAAGAGAAAAAACCTGAATCGGCGAAACTGAACCAATTTTGATAGACTTTTTGCTGCTCTTTAGATGAAGAAGGCGGAGGAGATACTATTTCCATTTTGGGTGTGTGGGCTGATAAGAACAAAATGTGATTTGAAAACCTGGAAGAGGGAATTCAATTTGTTATTTATATTAATTATCGCGCTTCCTCTCAAGTTCAATTTCTCCAATACTATGCAGTTTCTTTGAAATTCGTGTTAAAGTTTTATGTGTCTATATGACAGAATCTTATGTAGGGGAAAATTGCTTTTTTAGTACTATAATATATATCAACTTGCAATTTTGGTATAATTGAATACGAAAATGCAAATTTAGTATCACAAGATAGATTTTCATTGCAACTTTGGTACCAAACCCAATTTTTCCCCAAAGTTAATGATAATTTAACCCCTATAAAATACATAATGTTCAATTTTCCCCCTCATGGTTTAAAAAAGAGCATTTTACCTCTTGAAATTTTGTTAAAGTTTCACATCGTCTCTCTGATATTTTTATAGGCGGCACTTTATCCACTTTTGTTATGATAATATGACATTTTACCCCCTGTGTTATGATAAATGTGACAATTTATTCCCCTATGTTATGGAATAGTTTGCATGTCTACTCTCAATTTCGGCAAGTGAGTTACACTCTCCGGCTAAAGGGGGTAAATCAATTTTTTTCCAAATTATAAAGGGGTAAATTGAACATTATGCATTTCATAGGGGGTAAATTGCCATTAAAATTGTAGACAAATTGGGTTTGGTACCAAAATTGGAATGAAAACCTATCATATGGTACCAAATGTGCATATTTGTATCCAATGGTACCAAACGTGCAAGTTATCCTATGGTACCAAAAAAACAAAATTCCCTTCTATTGTTGAATGCGTCTTAATTGTTAGAGTATCTTTTATTTATTTTATTTTCTTTAGGTGTTATTTTTTTTTCTGGCTACCTAAGTTTGGCTAGTGGGCATATTTCAACAGTTGTTTATTGATATTAAAAAAAAATTAAAGATAATTCTCTCGGCTTTTTATCCATATTGGGTTCATTCTTACGCATTCAAAATATGTAGATTTATGATGAAAATTTGCCAACATTCGGTCCCGGTGGCAAGGTTCGTGGTCGGCAGGACAGGTTTCGAAAGAAGAAGTCCAAC
The DNA here is from genome assembly GCA_003313485.2 of Penstemon barbatus. Taxonomy (NCBI): domain Eukaryota; kingdom Viridiplantae; phylum Streptophyta; class Magnoliopsida; order Lamiales; family Plantaginaceae; genus Penstemon; species Penstemon barbatus. The sequence continues at coordinate 95,704,854 of CM064883.1, read as the reverse complement.
ACCATAAGTGTTTCGCTACGATGGAGATGATTGATGATCTATTGCAGATTTGTCTTGACGTAATCACAAACGTCCAATATTTTGAGAGCACCATGGCTTAAAGGAGCGACATCGAGACTTCGAGTTTTCAGTTGATCTCCCATAATTGTCTAGCTAATGAACTCGAGATTGATGAAAAAATTGATCAAAATCTGAGGTAGAATATTCTTCTATTCTGGTTCATTGTCAATTCGAACTCGAGGTCGAGTTCTTTCAAAGTGGAGGAGGCTGACGTCGGAGATCTGGATATATAATATATGATTTGGCAGAATTATGCCTCGTAGATTAGTTTCAATTTTTAAGTTATTTAATTGCCTCAGGAGTCTTAGTTGTTAGGACTATTATTTATTTATTTTGTTCCTTTTAGGAGCCTATATATTATTTTCTTTTGGCTATATAAACAATTATTTATTGATATTAAAAAAATAGAAAATAATTTTATCTCTCAGATTTTACCTATCTTAGATGCATTTTTATGCATTCAGAATTTATTAGATATTATGATGAAACTAGTATGTGGAATAATCACTAATATGTCCAACTTCATTTATGAAACTGAAAATTAGTTGTCCTATTAATTTCGACACGAGCATCAAGCATATCTATTGTAGTTGTTTGTTTAGTGAATAGGATAACTAAATATTATTGCTTTAACAAATTAAATGTAAATTAGATAAATACTTACTCTTCTGCGTATAGCTCGGGTAGAAGATAGTGCCGAGCACTTAGGTTTGTTATCTTATTTAATGAAGCTTGATATTTGATAATTATGTTTATAGTGTATGGTGGCAAAAGGCTCCATAATACTTGTATGCTCTCTAGATTAATACTGGAAAAAAATGTTGTTGATATTGTAAAAAAATATTTTGACCTAACATTCCAACATTTATTTTGGTTGCTTTCCTTAAATTGATTATTTGTTGATGTAACTTTCTTCATTGAGTTTCTTTGATTTCCCATAGTTTTATTATTAGTATTGTATTAGAATTCATTACATGAATTAGGCTAAATCTATTTATATGACTTGTGTCTAACTCAACTTCAAAAACTAGCTTATGAGGGGAAGATTGTCCAAGACCTTATAATCAATCCATGTGGGACATTTATTCTCAATACTCCCCCTTCACGTGTGGATGGACTGAATGTGTGGGAGAAGCAAGTCCAACACGTGATATATTAATGCCCAACATTGCGAATAATTGACATGTAGGTAAGAGTTCAACACGCGGATTTTTCAGATTGTGCGCGTAAGAAAGAGCCCATCACGGAATGAGGTGACCCACTTCAACCTAGGGCTCTGATATCATATTAGATTTCACCACATGGTTGCTTTTGAGGTTGAGTTAGACCCAAGCCATAGAAGTGGACTTAGTCCAATCCATGTGGTATATTCTAACCTATTGTTTTTAATTTTTTTATATACTTTGTTGGCTTGATTATGATGTAATGATGATGTATAACTGAAAATTATGATGTAATGATAATCACTACTATTATAAAAGTACGAATATTTCTTAACTTTTTTGTGCTGACTAAAATACCCTTATTAAATTTAAATTGTAAAGTGATATTTAATTCAAAGATAAATATGTAAAAATAATTGAAGAGGTATAATTAGACATGAAGTCTTATTATATTTAATTTATCTCTTACATAAATTCCTAAAATTTATAAATTCTCTCTTATATCAATTTTTGTAATTTTAATCTTCTTCTCTTATAATAGATAAAAATGAACCATTAAAAAAACTATTATTTTAAAGAGCCCCTAAAATATATATAAAATTGTTATATTTTAGCATCAATATTTATTTATGTAAGAAAATATTAATTTAAAGATTTAATACAATATAAGCCATAAACACTCTAAATATAAAATTTAAAAAGAAATTCTCTTAAATATCATTAGGTTACAGAAAAACACAAAAATTGAATCACATCGTACTATGAAAGAATAAAAAATACTTATGACTTAGCTAATTAAGTAATTTTACTTTGGTTAGAATAGAAAAAATATAAAAGAATATTCAATAATATCAAGACATGCATAACCTTAAATTTCATGAAATTATTTTCGTGAAAAACGGGTGAATTATAGGTGGACAATGGTGAAAAATTGATGAAATTTTGTGCAATCGATAAAAAAAAAAACTATGAAATTATTGAAAACATGTGAAATCGATGAAAATTCGGGTGAAAATTTCACGGTGAACATTGACGAAATTGGTGAAATTTTGTATAAGATCGGTAATAAAGTGTCCATGAAATCGATAAATACATGTGAAATCGATGAAAATCAGGGTGTAATTCATGAAAAATGATGAAACGGGTGAAATAACAACATAAAAAAAAGGTGAAATAACAACATAAAAAAAGGTGAAATATGTGAAAACATGAATAAAATCGGCTAAAACATTTCAAATCAAAGAAAAATTCTGGTGAAATTGGTGAAAAAAATGTGTGAAATAGGTAAAAACGGGTTAATTGAATAAAACGTTTAAAAATGAGTTAATATGATAAGAACATGTGAAATCGGTAAAAAAAAGAGTTTAACAGATAAAATAAGGTGAAATCGGTAGAAAAATGATTTAAAACGGACAAAAATGAAAGGACAAAATTGTAAAATTAGTGAAAATAAGTTATAACCGAAAAAATGGGTAAAACAGTTAAAAAAAATATTAAACTGGTAAAAATAAATAAAAATGGTTAAAAATTAGGTTAAACCGGTGAAAATTGAATTAAACTAATGAATTAAATAGGTGAAAAATGAGTTAATTGACATAATAAAATTAATTTTACTCTAATTTACAAAAAATACCGATGAAATTATCTAGACACGTACATCGTACGTGCACTTTCCTAGTCTAATAAAAAACAAAAAATAAGATCATCATTCTTTTTAATCAATAATTTGTGGATTTTTTCAATTTTTTGAACTTGTAATCTGGAGAAACATATGTGTAATGTATTCGACATGACATTACTTAAAATCTCTTGTCCAACAATAGTCTTAACATTGGGGCCTGATTGATTTTTCAATGATGGGATATATACAACTTGCAAAGTTAATTCGTCTAGAACTCAAAAACAGAAATTCAAGCTGCACATGACCCCATATCAAATTAAGACAGCTTCTAAAACCAATTTCAAATTTGAATCCATTGACGACAAGTCAATTATTAACCGAGATCATCATTTAGTCTTAGCAATCTTATGAATAATGCTCTTCATTTTTAGTATTAATATGAAGGAGCTTTTAATGGATCTCTGGAATAACATGTTTTCTTACCGAAAACTTCACATATATTCTATAAACTTGCATTAAAACTATATTGACAATAGTAAAAGTAATAGATTTATCCACTGAAGAAAAAAACTATCCCAAGACAGGTAGTGAGGCCAAAATACGCGCAAATAATCCACAATTTGCTCTTCAAAACAAGCCGCAACATTTCTGCAACAGAAATAAAGAATACGATCCGTCTTAGAAGAACTGAAGAAGGTTCCACAAAATCTCAGTTAACAAACATTTTTTCTTCAATCAAAATTCATAAGCTCAAAAATCGAATGTCTGAAACATCAAAGTGGAAGCATACCTTTGATCTGGTCTTTTGTTTCGGGCTAGTCTGATAGTTGTTGATATTTTGACATGTCATAGGAGAGAACTTAGCAGCTGCTATTTGTTTTTCCTCCTTTACTTTGTTAAAAATAACAGTAAACCCTTCGGCTGATCTAGGGTCTTTCTCATCCCATTCTCCGAATTTTGGCACAGACACTGATCTACACGACTGTAACAGTAGTTTTACTATTGTCAGACCATGGCTCAATACTTCAATACAGACAACTCGACTTAAGACCACTTACCACGTCATCAGTGTAATTCATTCTATAGTTTGGGCCTGGTGATGGTGGGATGCTGCTCTCGGTTGAATATTTTTTGCGTTCAGATCTTTTATGGAGGTGCTTTGGCTTATTAAGGACTGAAGTTGAATTATCGGATGGGCTCTTATCGCTGCTTGAATATTCTGAAGCAACACTCTTATAACTCTTTTGCTGATCAGAAGTGTTTCTCCGATGAACAACGTACTTTTCAGAATCAACGGGAGAAACATTACTGTTTCCAAAATTGAAGGCCTCGGGATTCTCCTCAGGATCATTTGGGTTTATTAGAATGCCATTGGTCTTTTCTTTGCGTGCATTCTCAAAGTAGGCTGTGTAAGGTACATTGTCACCATCCCAATTTCCAAATTTGGGAACGTGTGATCGCAGCTACAACCAAATGGATTAAAAGATTTAATTATATGTTTTTCAATTCCTCCAGAAAACATTTTATATCCCATTTGGATCTTTGAACTAGAAGCAATTTTCTGAATTGTTAGAAAATCAAAAGAAGAGAGGCGAACGACCATCTAGTTCAAACACTTGGGTAGAGATGGTACTATGTATGGGATACAAAAAGAGCATTTTTGTAGTCAGAACTAACTAATTTTTTATGAGACTAACTCAACTATATCTAGACAATTTACATAGACAATGAACAAAATTAAACAGAGTATTGTTCAAAGGCACACAAACCAAATTGTGGAGATTACTTCTACATATTCTGGCATTCAAAGCTAATCTAAAGTTAAAAAAACAAGAAATTCAGTAGTTACGATGAGCAAAACCAAAGCGAAACTTGAACAATAGGCAAATATATTCATTCAGACAATATCACAAACAGATTATAGGAGCTAAAGTTTTGACCAAACACTTACAGCCATCAATCCTTAATGAACCTGTCCCTCTTCTTGCTGATTCTTGAAACAAATTTCTCAATCTCCCATGATTAAAAGGAGCCATGCGAGAACAAAATAGCAAAAAAACTGAAGTTTGCGCGTGGGTCCATTACAATGTGTGACGTTTGACTCCATCGGAGATCCCAATAGAGGCTTGCGGACAGTAGTACGATGGTTTCAAGATTTTGTGTGAAAGCGAAAAGAATACAGGATAGTAAATTCCATGTCCTGTTCGGCTGTTCTGCAGAGAATGAAAATAATATTTGTGGTCTTTTTGTCATGTTTTTCATGTTTAATTCATATCAGTAGCAAACTGAGATTTTTTTCTCTGTTGAGAATATAGTTCGAATTGCTACTGCAACTTGATTTGAATTTGGTATCAAGTATAAAATTGTGCGTAAACTTGGTTTACTTTAAACATTTTATATTGATTGCTTTGAAAAACACATTTGTCATCACAATTTAGCTTGATTTCTTACTTTGAAAGAGTTCGAAGTTGCATTGTGATAAACTTACTTTTCATACTACATTTTATCCTATTTTACATATTTAACTTTATTGAAAAAGTACATTTGATACAACAATTTAACGATCATTTACAAATTTAATTTTATCGTATTTTATTCCAACGTTCATATGAACTTAGGCTGCGTTCACTTGCCCATATAAAGAATGGGCCAAATTGTACATTCTGCCCAATTATTAATCCGTCCAAGAGTATAATTGCCTGTTCACCATATTATAGTGGTCCAATTAATAATCATGACAGCCCAATTATTAATCAGTTCCCTTGGGGAAAATTCTTGTCCAAGCCTGGCTTGGCCAAACCCATCCAACCAGCAAGCAAGTGTATTGCACTTGCTTTGTGATTGGTCACTCTCTTGGGAATTACATCAAATCCCAAAGCAAGTGTATTACACTTGCCATGTAGTTGCTTTGGGTTCGGCCAAACCCGGTCTGGGTAAGAATTTCCCTTCACTTGGCCCAATTAATATTTGTAGACAATTTTACCCCTGGGCTGAGGAGAGATCTAGCCGTTCATTCCCATTAATCTCGGCCGTTGATTTGGAGATATAATTAGGCTTTCATTTCCAGATTTTAATCTTCATTTTTTCTAAATGAGAGAAAAAAAAAGTTAGATAAATTCAAGTATTTTTCAAGCTAAATTTCTAAATGAGAGAAATATTTATAAAAAATCAACAATAAATGCTTCAATTCCGCAGCTTGAGCTTCAAAGTTGACTCTTCTTCCTAGAAAAATGAAAATTATATCAAAAATCAAAAAACCCAAAGTTTTGCTTCAACCTAATTTTCAGGGAAATAACTCCAAATTTTTGCTTCAACCTAATTTTTGCATAAACCATAGGGGTCATTTAAGCAATTTAGCACATTAACTTGCGAAGAAACTATGAACTCACCTGGACGGATATATCAATTTTGGCATCTGAATGTTTTTTCCTGGACAGTGGGCAGTGGTCGCGAGATGAAGATGAATGGAGGTAAATTAATTTCTTATGTTTTTTAGTCTGAAGGCATTTTTGTAATTTGTTGGAAGTATCAATGTTTTTTAGTCTGAAGGCATTTTTGTAATTTGTTGGAAGAACCAATGTCACTTTAGACTTTTTGCAGCTGGTATTTTTGTAATTTCAGGAAAATTTAATGGCAAAATGGACCGAAAGAAAAGCTATTGGGCCATTAATTTTAATTGGAGGGTCTTTGTCCGAATTATTAGTGACCCAATTAAGGGGTCTGGCCCACACAATGGACCGAAAGTAGCGGGCAACCCGTGATTTTATTGAGCCAAGTAAACAACCGATTGGACCTCAATTAAATTTCGTAATGGCCCAATTCAATGACAATTGAGGGCTAATTTGCCAAAGTGAACACTTATTGGACTATGAATGCTTCTTAGTTGGAGCTACTACAACCTAAATTCGACATTAGGTTCAAATGAATGTTAGAATTTAATAATAAATTAATTGAATGGCTATGATCATAAAATTAAATTTATAAATGACCGTCAAATTGTTGTATCAAATATACTGAAAAAATGTACTTTTTCAGTATAGTTCACTTTTTTTGCTGCTTATATCCATTATATAATCTAAATAATTCATAAATGTAATATTTGTTACTCCATGATTTGGATTTTTGAGCATTAGTCCAGGTATAAAGTTTCAGTATAGAGTTAACAGCATACAGAGAATTAGAAAAAGATCATCTATTTCGTTTTCTGTGATCACACTTATGCATTGACAAATTAATGGACCAAAATAATTTAATTAAATAGGTTAATACGATTTTAAATTAAGACACTTATTAATTAAGAATATATAAATATATATGACTTTAAATTGTGTGATAAAAACAGAATTTGAAATTTAAATGTTGTCGCTGAATGTTTCATCGAAATTTTGAATAACGTAGAAACTTAAGACATGGAAGATCGAAAACAACGTACAAGTGATTTCCTTATATGAAATAATATCCTCCCTTATCGGGTCATATGTGTATGGAAAAGTCCCATTAATAAAAAAAAATCTGTATGGATAATTAATTAAAATAATATGATAGGTAATTATTATATTCACGGTCAACATTTTCTTGTGGAATTTATATAGTCGACATTAAATCCTAAATATATTTCGTCTCTTAATCCTAATCCAGTCTTTATATACACAATTAGACTTCCATTATTTCGAATCCTTGGAATAAATTTGTAATCGAATTAGAAAAGTAATAATTTAAAACACAATCTTTCAGATTTAAATACTAATTTTCTCAACACTGTAGTATATCTCGAAAATATTTGTCAACCTTAAATAATTAGATTCCACTAGTAGATATAATTAGATCTCAAAATGCATTTAAATTTCCAGTTTGTATATATATATATATATATATTTGCCATATAGATATAGTACTCCAAGTGAAAAAAAAAAAAAAAAAAACCAAAAGAAATTCCACAAAAAATGCACTCTTTCTCAACTTATTTGTCCTGGCTCGTTTTTTTGGCTCTAATTTCAGGTACGGGTCGGGTGGATGGCTTCTCATGCACCGAAGCCTTGACCGAACTGTTACCATGCCAATCTTTTCTAATGAACCAAACTAACCTCATTGCCAATTCTTGTTGCATAGGTACTAAGACCTTGGCACAAAATGCTGAAAAAAGAGACCATAAAACTATTTGTAGATGCCTCAAGCAAGCTGCTTTATCTGCTAATGTTGATCCTTCCAAAATTAGAACCCTTGTAGATTTTTGCAAGATTCAAGTTCCCGTGACCATTGTACCTAATCTAGATTGCAACCAGTAAGATTTCTTTTTTCCGCGATTATTCAAAATGTTATACCGCAAAAATATAATCAACATTTTTTTCAAGAATGAGATGAAATGCATCAAGTCAAGTCAATAGTTCGATTTGACTTGATTTAAAATATCTTTAACGTATATAAAATAGTTTAGTACAAAAAAATATATATGTAAAAAAATTGAATGCATTTCTATTTATCTAATTAAGTATGTACTGTTTTTGATTCATAAATTAATCTTGAAAGTAATCTAGATATTCAATTTACTATATATATATATATATATATATATATATATATATATATATATATATATATATATATATATATATATATATATATATATATATATATATGTATTTTTGTTATTGAATCTAAGAAGAACCTGTTTCCATTTTCAGGATAAAAAAGGTGGAGTGACGATGGGGTTGAATTGAATCAGGACAAGGCCTTGGGGACAAAGCTCTCAGGGCCCATCAAGCCATGGACGTTCTTTGAGTTTTAAACTCCAACTGCTATTTTTTGTTGTACTTTCCAAAATTTATCTTCTGTCTTCATTTTTTAGAATATATAATACTTAATTTTTTTTTTCGTTAAAGAAAGAGTAATTATATTGTTATATCAATAAATCAATCTAATTAATAGCAAATCATAATGAATAAATGAATTTTCAGTTAGTATTAAGCTAAAAACACTTAATTTTGAGTTTTTTCATTTTTTTTAGGATCGGAACACCCATTTAATCGGAAAGATTAATCCAAAATACCACGATAGTTGTTATGTGATGTGATGTGATGTACGAGTGCCTATAAGTGATTGGAAACTAACCAATTTCATACCTATTTTAGTATGTTATGAAGATATTAAATTTGGATCAATGTAGAATTTATCTATATAACTACAAGAATGCATATTATAAATTTATAACTCTAATTAAACTGAATACATTTTAATTTGTTTAACTCTTTATTATGCGAATATAGAGATATGTGACTTCACAATTTCACATATTCATTGGATATGATTTAAAAAAATTGGGAATTGAAAACACAAATACTGTCAGCAATTATTTGTGCTTCTATAACCAACGTTGTTTGCATTAACCACTCTTACTACTGTAATCACCCATGTTTTGGTTTTTTGTCCGGGTAAAATATGGATAGACCTAATCACACAATAACCATTCTGAAAAATTCAATTTTTTAATATTGGATATTGTGTGTCGGGTATTTAGTAATATTAGAATATTCTATTCAACAAAAGTTAGGGTTTTTTTGCACTTTGCACCCCCGAAACATGGAAAATAGGCACTTTGCACCTTCGAAACTTAGATTTAGCACTTTGCACCCTCAAAATATGAAAAATGCAGCACTTTGCACCCTCGTTTATTTTGAAGCAAAATTCAAGGGCAATATTGGTAATTCAATAGTATTGACACTTTGCTACCTCAAAACTTGAGAATTTCGCACTTTGTACCCCCAAAATAAAATTAGCACTTAACACCCTCTAATTAAGAACAAATTAGCAACTTCCACCCCCAAAACACAATAAATTGATATTTTGCACCCCAAAATATAAATTTAACACTTAACACCCTCAAATTTAAAAAATCCAAACCCCTCGTTTTTTTCGTCAAAGTTGACTATCGGAGTGAAAAAAATCTAAGGCAAAATAGGTAATTCAATTTTTTTCTTAAATTTGCAAAATACAATTATAAATACTCGAATACTCATTTCTCTCTCCATCTTTCTTTTCAACAATATAACCATAAATAACTAAATAAAGTAATCTCGAAGACCCATTGTCTACTTCAACATATCAAAGACCCATAAATAATTATCTATTTTACCTTAAAAAAAATCACATCAATGGTCAACTTTGTAGGAAAAAATGAGGTGTTTGAGTTTTTTTTTTTTTTTTTTAATTTGAGGGTGTTAAGTGTTAATATTGTATTTTGGGGTGCAAAGTGTCCAATTATTGTATTTCGGGGGTGCAAGTTGTTATTTGTTCTTAATTAGGGAGTGTTAAATGCTAATTTTATTTTATTTTTGGGGGTGGGGCAAAGTGCCAAAGATTTACAATAGAATTACCTATTTTCCCCTTAAGTTTTTGCTTGAAAATAAAATAGGGTGCAAAGTGCTGTATTTTTCATATTTCGAGGGTGCAATGTGCTAAATCTAAGTTTCGGGGGTGCAAAGTGCCTCTTTCCCATGTTTTGGGGGTACAAAGTGCAAAAAACCCCAAAAATTACACCGAAAGTTTTGAGTAGGTTTCTCATAACACAATGGAATATTTTGGACTTATGCCTATAAATGACATCCTTTAGCCCTTATATCATAATTCATTTGCTCAAACTAAATTGTCCTTTCTTAGATATATCAAAAAAATAAAACGAAAATTAAATCTGCAATTGTTACCAACTTCAACCCCACACAACATGACTTATACGAATTTTTTCTGGTTTTGACTTTATATTTTCAAATATAATAAATATAGTATAATGGGATATATATATATAGTTAACACTAGGAGATAAAATAATAACTATATATATATATATATATATATATATATATATATATATATATATATATTTTCCCCTTATAACGACTGTCTACAAATTTCTCTGTTATAAAAAGTTATTAGTCTGTTTGTCTAGATTTTTTGAAAGTGGTATGATTACTAAATTTAGGTTTTTAAAATTTTCATGGTTTTTATCATGAACATATTCCTTAAAGATAATCTTATTTGATGATTCATAGTTTCGTTGGAAATATATCTCATAAATAAAAAACCAGATTATTGCAATTTAATACCTTATCCAAATACAATTTAGGAAATTAAATAATATTAAATTAAAATTAAATGTGCATTCATCCAACTAATAAAATTGCGAGAAAAGGTAGAATTAATTTAATTGCCAGCAATACTCCATTTAATATCTAACTAAATAGGCAATCATACATTTTTGTTTTGTTTTGCAAGTTGTCAATATTAACAAAAAAGAAATATTTTCCTAAATCACATTGCTAATTTCCAAAAGTTATATTAATTAGAATCTAATAGCTATAACAATTGAGAATTCATGAATATTCAATGAATATGACTCATTTTTTCAGTATAAATACAAAACATTTCTCTTCATAACTTCACTACAACAAGCAAATATCATCAACTAAAAAGCATTCCTATTATTATCAAGGAAAAGAAAATGGGTTACAATTCAAGTTGTTTGGTAAGTCTGGTAGTTTTGGCCCTAATAATATCTAGCAACTTGGCCCCGACAACTGCTATTTCATGCACATAAGCCATATAATATTTGATACCATGCGAAACCTATTTATTCGGGTGGAGCGGTATAACCGCATCTTGCTGTCAAGGTGCTCAGTCACTGGCTATTGCTTCCTTGTCAGACCGTAAATCTGTATGTCAGTGTCTTAAGCAAGCTGCATTGTCAATGAATGTTAATTTAGACAATGCCAAACAACTTCCCGCACTTTGCAAAATCAGTCTTCCATTTGAGATCCGACCTGACATTGATTGCAACGCGTAATGATTCTCTCTCTATCTCACTGTGTATATATTAATCACTTTATGAATAACTTTGTCTTCCATATAAAATAAATCAATTTGTTTAAAATCATTGTTTTATTATTTCCATATATCTTATAATGATTGTTACTTGATTTGCAGGATTCACTAGATATGATGTACGCTTGTATGGTACGTTGTTATAATTTTTTTATTAGAATTTTCGGACAATGATTTCCTGATCTTTGTCCAACTATTTTTAAAGATATAGGAATCAATTTTTTTTTTTAAAGTTATAATCCAATATTTACATTTTCTTTCTATTTCTTCCAATTATTGATAGGAAACATTGGCGAAAGGGTGAAATTCCAAAATGCAATGACGAGAGATATTTTTTTATCTTACTTTTTGTAATGGTCCTTGTACAAGCACAAAAAATTTACACAAGTTTCATGTAAATTGCAAATTATTATTTCAGGTTTCTTCACTATCAAGTTCCTAAAAGATAATCCTACTTGAAAAAGATGGTTTTTTTTTTTTTGTATAACAATGAAAAATTGAGTTGAAAAAGTCTTGTTTAATGCTTACTATGAATTTCGCTTTTCATATATTTTCTTTAGACGGTGAATACATCGATACAATTGTAGTACGTAATAACTTTTCCATTACATTATAATAATACTAAGGGAAATTTACCTAGACACCCCATGGGTAGAAGCCTAATTACTGGAACTTACCCTCCTGTTGCAAATATCATAAAGACATCCCCTTGACTTAACGGCCGTTATTCAACTTTAAAGGTACACGTAAAATATCCAAAGTGCCCTTAGTTATTTTTAATATTTACATAAAAAAAAACCTCCATGGCCGCCGATGCATGCTCCAGCACCACCGTTTTTTTCACTTTTTCGACGACTTCGGACACGGTTTGATCTCTATTTGATGGCTATAGACTCGTCTTCACGTCCTCTACAAATCCCAGGCATTAATTATCAGTTCCAAGTTTATCCCGTCACTCTATTTTCAGATCTCCAAATTTGGTGCGTTTTTTGATTTTACGCCGCCGTTGGCGGTGGAGCTTGACCCACCGCCTCCCCTTTTAGCCGTAGAATCCCCTCTGTGTGGCGGTCATTTTGATACCAACCTTGTCCAATTTGGTGTTGAATTTAAGATTCCCCATTTTCAAGCTTACGTCAATGGCGGATGCTTCATCTTTGCAAAATCAGTCCCTCAATCCCAATTCGCAGATTGACCCTCGTACTTTCCCACCTTTATAATATGTCCCTACATATGTAGAAAAACTCAAACTTCCACCTTGATTTGGTCAAAATTCACAATTAATATGTCACATGGCCCACACATAGATGATTTCGGGTTAATTTTGAAATTGAGCTTCAGTTTGGACTAAAATTGCCGCTGAAGTTGAAGGTGTGGCACCAAATGTGCCAACCCAAAAAGATATGGGGTAAAAATGCTAGTGCGCTTAATTTGTGGCACCAAATCCCGTAACAAAATCACCAAGCCCTAGATCCCAAAAAATTCTTTGAATTTCAAGAATTCGAATTGTGTTATTGTAGATAAATTTATTAAATTTGAATTTGGTTTGTTTTATTTTCGTAAGAAAAATGTTTGTTATTAAAGTGAAACTTTATTTACCAATTGTGTTATTGTCAATAAATTATTAAATTTTAAAATGTTTTTTTTTCGTAAGAAAATATATGTTATTAATTAATTGTGTAATTGTAAATTAATTTAATAAATTTTAATTTGGTTTGTTTGATTTTTGAATGATAATAAACGTGTTATTGTAAAGTTATTAAAGCTTTATTTATCGAATTGTGTTACTGTAATTATATTTATTAAATTTTGAATTCTTTTGTTATAATTTTAGAATTTAATAAATTTATTTACAATATTTATTACACTGTTACAAAGACACCCCCTGTAACACAAAATATATTACAAATACACCCCTTGGGGGTAAAATTGGAAAAACATTAAATATTTCTGATGACGTCATCCTCTGCCGTAAAAAATTGACGATGTAAGGGGTCTTCTTGTAATATTGTTTTGGCAGAGGGGGTTTCTTTATAATATTTGCAACAGGAGGTAAGTTCCTGTGATTAGGCTTATACTCAGGGGGTGGTAAATTTCCCTAATTCTAATTATTACTATCAATGTACAAAGACAAACTAAATACAATCACTAGTAATAAACTAGGAAAACATCCCCATTAACGAGATTCAAAACCGCCACCTTTTGTTTTGTGACCTGAACTTTGCCATTAGACTTCAACCTCACTGACAAGGCTATGACCTCATTCCCAAGGCCATGACCTCATAATCAATTATATATCTTGATAAACAAAACAAGATTTCTATAAACAAATTAATGACTTGTTAAATACATTGACAAATCCATACTAATATTATAGCAAGGCGATCTTTGATCAAAATTCTAAATTTTGAATTTTTTTCTTATCTACAATGTTGGATAAGGATGAAGATGAAGAGCACTGAAGACAATTTGTAAAGGGAGGTTTTGATGAATTCCAAAACTTCAAATCTGCTAAGTATGGATTAACTTAGCTGATGCCCTTTTCGAAGAATTTTTGACTAAGTAAAGAAGATATCAGAAGAGTCAAAATCAAGGTCCAAAACTACTAATCTGCTGAAGGAAAGAAATCAGACTGATGAAGATCAGCCGACTCAAATCAGATTTGTTCAAGTTTGGGATCAGCTTAGTTCGCCATCAGACTTGCACTTTCGTCAGCCATGTGGAAATGATCATAAAGTCATCCCAACGGTAATAAATGCCCTGGAAGTAATAAATGCTGAAGTACAAGGCTATTTAAGACAAATGATTAAATAAATGCTTCGCATCAGCTGGGTGCATTTAATGCTGCCTGCAGGAAAGTACTGTTGACAGTACGGACAGCTGCAGAGAGCCGTTCGCGGAAATTAAGGACCAGAACTCGAGGAATTTGAATCTTGTCTCTCTTCAACGGACATTTTTCAAACCTCAAGTATAAATAGCTGAGAGAGACAAAGAGATAAAGAACAACACAATCTCTGAGAAAATTTCCAAAGCAAAATCTCTTTAAGTCTCAAGAACAGCTCACTCATCAGCTTAGTAATTTGTTGACAAAAGCAGAGTTGAAGAACAACAAAAAATACATCTTCTGAGTGATTTTGTAATCGTGAGTGTTGTGAGAAGTGTAGATCCGTCTTTTGAGTGATCTAACTTCAGAGGATAGGTTTTCTTTGTGATTTCCTATTACGCACTTGTGGCCTTTTCATTTGTTGATTGGCGCAAGCAGAGTATACTGTAAACTTTGTGATTATAGTATAACCCAAGATCTGAGTGACTTGGAAGAGTGGACTAAAGGATATTTAAATCCATATAACCACTATAAAAATTCTGTGTGTTTTTACTTGCATTTTTACTTGCATATTTTCTGTTGCATAAAAACACTTTGATTTAACTGTTTGAAAAGTTTATAAGGAAAGGAGTTTTATAAAACAGGGGAACAAACTTTCAAACTACTAAGTTTACTTGTGAAAAACACTTTACAAATCCGCTGCAAATACTCTAAGTATTGAAACTGATTTTAGCAAAATCAGCTAAGTAATTATCATATTAGTGGTCACCGAAACTGTTCAAAGATTTGTTCGCGATCAGCCAAGTAACTTACTGTTCGGTAACAGCTTAGTCTGTTCAAGTTAGAACAAAAGTTTTATAGTTAAAAATTGTTAAAAAGTTTAGAGGTCTATTCACCCCCCCCATCTAGACCTCATCTGACCACTTGGGACCAACATACAAAATAATTGATTGATTAATATGAAATGCTACATTAATTATATGACTTGAATTATGGGGTACATTAATTATTAGCATATAAACTTTTCACATTTTCCATTGACTAGTGCATGTATAAGCCTTTTTTTCCCTTCCTTTTATCACGTACATATCATATAAATATATGATTTTATATGAGTAAGAAAGTACTTTCTACTAATTTTACTGCAAATATTCGTCTATGATATATTTAGCTTCATCAATATGCTTGATTAGAGTATTCGTCAGTTGATCTATAAATGAATCAAAATTTTTATTTTACTTGTGTGAATATAATCTTTATATTTCACCTTTCATCACCTGTCTACCATAAAAATCTCTTACTTTAAATATGCCTTTTTAATTTCCAAAAGCTTTAATCTATTCTGAGGCATATCGAACAAATTATTAGGGAAACGTTTTAATCTATTAAGATATTTAGCCTAATTATTTTCGAATCCATGCCATCACTATAAATTCCTCATATTTATTTCAATCCTAATACACATAATATGAACAAATAATCAGAACACTAATATGAAATATGTCAATCTGAAAAAAATCAGTTTTGTATTATTGGAGATTGTGTGACATGTATTTAGTAATACTAGGATATTCTATTCAACAAAAATTACACTGAAAGTTTTGTGTAGGTTTCTCATAACACAATGGAGTATCTCGCAATTATGCCTATAAATGACCTCATTTAGCCCTTCATATCATAATTCATTTGCTCAAACTAAATCGTCCTTTCTTAAATATACTAAAAAATAAAATGAAAATTAAATCTGCCATTTTTATCAACCTCAACCCCACACAACAGGACTTTGTTTATTTTTTTTCTTTTGAATTTACATTTTCAAATATAATAAATATAATAAATATATAATATTGATATATATATACACACACACACACACACATATATATATATATATATTATTTTATGATTGTAAGGATATTTTAGTCATTCCAAAGCAAAGAGTTCGATGTGAATCTCCTAGTGTTAAATATTTTTTTTCCATATAACGATTGTCTAAAAATTTTTCTGTTACAAGAAGTTATTAGTCTGTTTGTCTAGCTTTTTTGAAAGTTGTATGATTACTAAATTTATGTTTTTAAAAATTTCAAGGTTTTTATCATGAACATATTCCTTAAAGATAATCTTACTTGATGATATATAGTTTCGTTGGAAATATATCTCATAAATAAAAAACCAGATAATTGAAATTTAATACCTTATCCAAATACAATTTAGGAAATTAAATAATATTAAATTAAAATTAAATGTGCATACATCCAACTAATAAAATTGCGAGAAAAGGTAGAATTAATATAATTGCCAGCAATACTCCATTTAATATCTAACTAAATAGGCAGTCATACATTTTTGTTTTGTTTTGCAAGTTGTCAATATTAACAAAAAAGAAATATTTTCCTAAATAACATTGCTAATTTCCAAAAGTTATATTAATTAGAATCTAATAGCTGTAACAATTGAGAATTCATGAATATTCAATGAATATGACTCATTTTTTCAGTATAAATACAAAACATTTCTCCTCATAACTTCACTACAACAAGCAAATATCATCAACTAAAAAACATTCCTATTATTATCAAGGAAAAGAAAATGGGTTACAATTCAAGTTGTTTGGTAAGTCTGGTAGTTTTGGCCCTAATAATATCTAGCAACTTGGCCCCGACAACTGCTATTTCATGCACAGAAGCCATAGAATATTTGATACCATGCGAAACCTATTTATTCGGGTGGAGCGGTATAACCGCATCTTGCTGTCAAGGTGCTCAGTCACTGGCTATTGCTTCCTTGTCAGATCGTAAATCTGTATGTCAGTGTCTTAAGCAAGCTGCATTGTCAATGAATGTTAATTTAGACAATGCCAAACAACTTCCCGCACTTTGCAAAATCAGTCTTCCATTTGAGATCCGACCTGACATTGATTGCAACGCGTAATGATTTTCTCTCTCTCTCACTGTTTATATATTGACCACTTTATGAAAAACTTTGTCTTCCATATAAAATAAATCGATTTGTTTAAAATCATTGTTTTATTATTTCCATATATCTTATAATGATTGTTACTTGATATGCAGGATTCACTAGATATGATGTACGCTTGTATGGTACGTTGTTATAATTTTTTTATTAGAATTCTCGGACAGTGATTTCATGATCTTTGTCCAACTATTTTTAAATATATAGGAATTGATTTTTTTTAGAGTTCTAATCCAATATTTACGTTTTCTTTCTATTTCTTCCAATTATTGATAGGAAACATTGGCGAAAGGGTGAAATTCCAAAATGCAATGACGAGAGAGATTTTTTTATCTTACTTTTTGTAATGGTCCTTTTACAAGCACAAAAAATTTACACAAGTTTCATATAAATTGCAGATTATTATTTCAGGTTTCTCCACTATCTAGTTTCTAAAAGATAATCCTACTTGAAAAAGATGGATTTTTTTTTTTGTATAACAAGGAAAAATTGAGTTGCAAAAGTATTGTTTAATGCTTACTATGAATTTCGCTTTTCATATATTTTCTTTAGACGGTGACTACATCGATACATTTGTAGTACGTAATAACTTTTCCATTACATTATAATAATTCTAAGGGAAATTTACCTCGACACCCCTTGGGTATAAGCCTAATTACAGGAACTTACCCCTGTTGCAAATAATACAGAGACACCCCTATCATGAACATATTCCTTAATGATAATCTTACTTGATGATTCATAGTTTCGTTGGACATATATCTCATAAATAAAAAACCAGATAATTGAAATTTAATACCTTATCCAAATACAATTTCGGAAATTAAATAATATTAAATTAAAATTAAATGTTCTTTCATCCAACGAATAAAATTGCGAGAAAAGGTAGAATTAATTTAATTGCCAGCAATACTCCATTTAATATCTAACTAAATAGGCAGTCATACATTTTTGTTTTGTTTTGCAAGTTGTCAATATTAACAAAAAAGAAATAATTTCCTAAATAACATTGCTAAATTCCAAAAGTTATATTAATTAGAATCTAATAGCTGTAACAATTGAGAATTCATGAATATTCAATGAATATGACTCATTTTTTCAGTATAAATACAAAACATTTCTCCTCATAACTTCACTAGAACAAGCAAATATCATCAACTAAAAAGCATTCCTATTATTATCAAGGAAAAGAAAATGGGTTACAATTCAAGTTGTTTGGTAAGTATGGTAGTTTTGGCCCTAATAATATCTACCAACTTGGCCCCGACAACTGCTATTTCATGCACAGAAGCCATAGAATATTTGATATTATGCGAAACCTATTTATTCGGGTGGAGCGGTATAACCGCATCTTGCTGTCAAGGTGCTCAGTCACTGGCTATTGCTTCCTTGTCAGACCGTAAATCTGTATGTCAGTGTCTTAAGCAAGCTGCATTGTCAATGAATGTTAATTTAGACAATGCCAAAGACAAACTAAATACAATCACTAGTAATAAACTAGGAAAACATCCACATTAATGGGATTCGAAACCGGTTCCTTTTCGTCTTGTGACCTGAACTTTGCCATTAGACTTCAACCTCACTGACAAGGCTATGACCTCATTCCCAAGGCTACGACCTCATAAACAATTATATATCTTGTTAAACAAAACAAGATTTCTATAAACAAATTAATGACTTGTAAAATACATTGACAAATCCATACTAATATTATAGCAAGACAATCTTTGATCAAAATTCTAAATTTTGAATTTATTTCATATCTACAAAATAATTGATTGATTAATATGAAATGCTACATTAATTATATGACTTTAATTATGGGGTACATTAATTATTAGAATCTAAACTTTTCACATTTTCCATTGACTAGTGCATGTATAAGCCTTTTTTTCCCTTCCTTTTATCACATATATACCATATAAATATATGATTTTATATGAGTAAGAAACTAGTTTCTACTAATTTTACTGCAAATAATCGTCTATGATATATTTAGCTTCATCAATTTGCATGGATTAGGGTATTCGTAAGTTGATCTATAAATGAATCAGAATTTTCATTTTACTTGTGTGAATATAATCTTTATATTTTCACCTTTCATCACCTATCTACCATAAAAATCTCTTACTCTAAATATGCCTTTTTAGTTTCCAAAAGCTTTAATCTATTCTGAGGCATATCGAACAAATTATAAGCTAAACCCTTTAATCTATTAAGATATTTAGCCTAATTATTTTCGAATCCATGCCATCACTATAAGTTCCTCATATTTCTTTCAATCCTAATACACATAATATGCATAAATAATCATAACACTAATATGAAATATGTTAATCTGGAAAAAATAAATTTTGTATTATTGGAGATTGTGTGTCATGTATTTAGTAATACTAGGATATTCTATTCAACAAAAATTACACTGAAAGTTTTGCATAGGTTTCTCATAACACGATGGAGTATCTCGCAATTATGCCTATAAATGACCTCCTTTAGCCCTTCATATCATAATTCATTTGCTCAAACTAAATTGTCCTTTCTTAAATATACTAAAAAAATAAAATCAAAATAAAATCTGCCATTTTTACCAACATCAACCCCATACAACATGACTTAGTTTGTTTTTTTTTCTTTTGAATTTACATTTTCAAATATAATAGATATGTTAATGTAGATATGAAATATATTTTTTTTTTTCATATAACGACTGTCTACAAATTTCTCTGTTACAAGAAGATATTATTCTGTTTGTCTAGCTTTTTTGAAATTGGTATGATTACTAAATTTAGTTTTTTAAAAATTTCATGGTTTTTATCATGAGCATATTCCTTAATGATAATCTTACTTGACGATTCATAGTTTTGTTGGAAATATATCTCATAAATAAAAAAACCAGATAATTGAAATTTAATACCTTATCCAAATAAAATTTAGGAAATTAAAAAATATTAAATTAAAATTAAATGTGCATTCATCCAACTAATAAAATTGTGAGAAAAGGTAGAATTAATTTAATTGCCAACAATACTCCATTTAATATCTAACTAAATAGGTAGTCATACATTTTTGTTTTGTTTTGCAAGTTGTCAATATTAACAAAAAAGAAATATTTTCCTAAATCACATTGCTAATTTCCAAAAGTTATATTAATTAGAATCTAATAGCTATAATTGAGAATTCATGAATATTCAATGAATATGGCTCATTTTTTGAGTATAAATACAAAACATTTCTCCTCATAACTTCACTACAACAAGCAAATATCATCAACTAAAAAGCATTCCTATTATTATCAAGGAAAAGAAAATGGGTTACAATTCAAGTTGTTTGGTAAGTCTGGTAGTTTTGGCCCTAATAATATCTAGCAACTTGGCCCCGACAACTGCCATTTCATGCACAGAAGCCATAGAATATTTGATACCATGCGAAACCTATTTATTCGGGTGGAGCGGTATAACCGCATCTTGCTGTCAAGGTGCTCAGTCACTGGCTATTGCTTCCTTGTCAGACCGTAAATCTGTATGTCAGTGTCTTAAGCAAGCTGCATTGTCAATGAATGTTAATTTAGACAATGCCAAACAACTTCCCGCACTTTGCAAAATCAGTCTTCCATTTGAGATCCGACCTGACATTGATTGCAACGCGTAATGATTCTCTCTCTATCTCTATTTATCTCACTGTGTATATATTGATCACTTTATGAAAAACTTTGTCTTCCATATAAAATAAATCAATTTGTTTAAAATCATTGTTTTATTATTTCCATATATCTTATAATGATTGTTACTTGATATGCAGGATTCACTAGATATGATGTACGCTTGTATGGTATGTTGTTATAATTTTTTTATTAGAATTTTCGGACAATGATTTCATGATCTTTGTTCAACTATTTTTAAAGATATAGGAATCGATTTTTTTTAAAGTTCTAATCCAATATTTACATTTTCTTTCTATTTCTTCCAATTATTGATAGGAAACATTGGTGAAAGTGTGAAATTCCAAAATGCAATGACGAGAGAGATTTTTTCATCTTACTTTTTGTAATGGTCCTTGTACAAGCACACAAAATTTACACAAGATTCATGTAAATTGCAAATTATTATTTCAGGTTTCTCCACTATCAAGTTCCTAAACGATAATCCTACTTGAAAAAGATGGATTTTTTTTTTTGTATAACAAGGAAAAATTGAGTTGAAAAAGTCTTGATTAATGCTTACTATGAATTCACTTTTCATATTTTTTTCTTTAGACGGTGAATACATCGATACATTTGTAGTACGTAATAACTTTTCCGTTACATCATAATAATTCAAATTATTACTATCAATGTACAAAGACAAACTAAATACAATCACTAGTAATAAACTAGGAAAACATCCACATTAATGGGATTCGAAACCGGTTCCTTTTCGTCTTGTGACCTGAACTTTGCCATTAGACTTCAACCTCACTGACAAGGCTATGACATCATTCCCAAGGCTACGACCTCATAAACAATTATATATCTTGTTAAACAAAACAAGATTTCTATAAACAAATTAATGACTTGTAAAATACATTGACAAATCCATACTAATATTATAGCAAGACAATCTTTGATCAAAATTCTAAATTTTGAATTTATTTCATATCTACAAAATAATTGATTGATTAATATGAAATGCTACATTAATTATATGACTTTAATTATGGGGTACATTAATTATTAGAATCTAAACTTTTCACATTTTCCATTGACTAGTGCATGTATAAGCCTTTTTTTCCCTTCCTTTTATCACATATATACCATATAAATATATGATTTTATATGAGTAAGAAACTAGTTTCTACTAATTTTACTGCAAATAATCGTCTATGATATATTTAGCTTCATCAATTTGCTTGGATTAGGGTATTCGTAAGTTGATCTATAAATGAATCAGAATTTTCATTTTACTTGTGTGAATATAATCTTTATATTTTCACCTTTCATCACCTATCTACCATAAAAATCTCTTACTCTAAATATGCCTTTTTAGTTTCCAAAAGCTTTAATCTATTCTGAGGCATATCGAACAAATTATAAGCTAAACCCTTTAATCTATTAAGATATTTAGCCTAATTATTTTCGAATCCATGCCATCACTATAAGTTCCTCATATTTCTTTCAATCCTAATACACATAATATGCATAAATAATCATAACACTAATATGAAATATGTTAATCTGGAAAAAATAAATTTTGTATTATTGGAGATTGTGTGTCATGTATTTAGTAATACTAGGATATTCTATTCAACAAAAATTACACTGAAAGTTTTGCATAGGTTTCTCATAACACGATGGAGTATCTCGCAATTATGCCTATAAATGACCTCCTTTAGCCCTTCATATCATAATTCATTTGCTCAAACTAAATTGTCCTTTCTTAAATATACTAAAAAAATAAAATCAAAATTAAATCTGCCATTTTTACCAACATCAACCCCATACAACAGGACTTAGTTTGTTTTTTTTTCTTTTGAATTTACATTTTCAAATATAATAGATATGTTAATGTAGATATGAAATATATTTTTTTTTTCATATAACGACTGTCTACAAATTTCTCTGTTACAAGAAGATATTATTCTGTTTGTCTAGCTTTTTTGAAATTGGTATGATTACTAAATTTAGTTTTTTAAAAATTTCATGGTTTTTATCATGAACATATTCCTTAATGATAATCTTACTTGACGATTCATAGTTTTGTTGGAAATATATCTCATAAATAAAAAAACCAGATAATTGAAATTTAATACCTTATCCAAATAAAATTTAGGAAATTAAAAAATATTAAATTAAAATTAAATGTGCATTCATCCAACTAATAAAATTGTGAGAAAAGGTAGAATTAATTTAATTGCCAACAATACTCCATTTAATATCTAACTAAATAGGTAGTCATACATTTTTGTTTTGTTTTGCAAGTTGTCAATATTAACAAAAAAGAAATATTTTCCTAAATCACATTGCTAATTTCCAAAAGTTATATTAATTAGAATCTAATAGCTATAATTGAGAATTCATGAATATTCAATGAATATGGCTCATTTTTTGAGTATAAATACAAAACATTTCTCCTCATAACTTCACTACAACAAGCAAATATCATCAACTAAAAAGCATTCCTATTATTATCAAGGAAAAGAAAATGGGTTACAATTCAAGTTGTTTGGTAAGTCTGGTAGTTTTGGCCCTAATAATATCTAGCAACTTGGCCCCGACAACTGCCATTTCATGCACAGAAGCCATAGAATATTTGATACCATGCGAAACCTATTTATTCGGGTGGAGCGGTATAACCGCATCTTGCTGTCAAGGTGCTCAGTCACTGGCTATTGCTTCCTTGTCAGACCGTAAATCTGTATGTCAGTGTCTTAAGCAAGCTGCATTGTCAATGAATGTTAATTTAGACAATGCCAAACAACTTCCCGCACTTTGCAAAATCAGTCTTCCATTTGAGATCCGACCTGACATTGATTGCAACGCGTAATGATTCTCTCTCTATCTCTATTTATCTCACTGTGTATATATTGATCACTTTATGAAAAACTTTGTCTTCCATATAAAATAAATCAATTTGTTTAAAATCATTGTTTTATTATTTCCATATATCTTATAATGATTGTTACTTGATATGCAGGATTCACTAGATATGATGTACGCTTGTATGGTATGTTGTTATAATTTTTTTATTAGAATTTTCGGACAATGATTTCATGATCTTTGTTCAACTATTTTTAAAGATATAGGAATCGATTTTTTTTTAAAGTTCTAATCCAATATTTACATTTTCTTTCTATTTCTTCCAATTATTGATAGGAAACATTGGTGAAAGTGTGAAATTCCAAAATGCAATGACGAGAGAGATTTTTTCATCTTACTTTTTGTAATGGTCCTTGTACAAGCACACAAAATTTACACAAGATTCATGTAAATTGCAAATTATTATTTCAGGTTTCTCCACTATCAAGTTCCTAAACGATAATCCTACTTGAAAAAGATGGATTTTTTTTTTTGTATAACAAGGAAAAATTGAGTTGAAAAAGTCTTGATTAATGCTTACTATGAATTCGTTTTCATATTTTTTTCTTTAGACGGTGAATACATCGATACATTTGTAGTACGTAATAACTTTTCCGTTACATCATAATAATTCAAATTATTACTATCAATGTACAAAGACAAACTAAATACAATCACTAGTAATAAACTAGGAAAACATCCACATTAATGGGATTCGAAACCGGTTCCTTTTCGTCTTGTGACCTGAACTTTGCCATTAGACTTCAACCTCACTGACAAGGCTATGACATCATTCCCAAGGCTACGACCTCATAAACAATTATATATCTTGTTAAACAAAACAAGATTTCTATAAACAAGTTAATGACTTGTAAAATACATTGACAAATCCATACTAATATTATAGCAAGACAATCTTTGATCAAAATTCTAAAATTTGAATTTATTTCATATCTTCAAAATAATTGATTGATTAATATGAAATGCTACATTTATTATATGACTTTAATTATGGGGTACATTAATTATTAGAATCTAAACTTTTCATATTTTCCATTGACTAGTGCATGTATAAGCCTTTTTTTCCCTTCCTTTTATCACATATATACCATATAAATATATGATTTTATATGAGTAAGAAACTAGTTTCTACTAATTTTACTGCAAATAATCGTCTATGATATATTTAGCTTCATCAATTTGCTTGGATTAGGGTATTCGTAAGTTGATCTATAAATGAATCAGAATTTTCATTTTACTTGTGTGAATATAATCTTTATATTTTCACCTTTCATCACCTATCTACCATAAAAATCTCTTACTATAAATATGCCTTTTTAGTTTCCAAAAGCTTTAATCTATTCTGAGGCATATCGAACAAATTATAAGCTAAACCCTTTAATCTATTAAGATATTTAGCCTAATTATTTTCGAATCCATGCCATCACTATAAGTTCCTCATATTTCTTTCAATCCTAATACACATAATATGCATAAATAATCATAACACTAATATGAAATATGTTAATCTGGAAAAAATAAATTTTGTATTATTGGAGATTGTGTGTCATGTATTTAGTAATACTAGGATATTCTATTCAACAAAAATTACACTGAAAGTTTTGCATAGGTTTCTCATAACACGATGGAGTATCTCGCAATTATGCCTATAAATGACCTCCTTTAGCCCTTCATATCATAATTCATTTGATCAAACTAAATTGTCCTTTCTTAAATATACTAAAAAATTAAAATCAAAATTAAATCTTCCATTTTTACCAACATCAACCCCATACAACAGGACTTAGTTTGTTTTTTTTTCTTTTGAATTTACATTTTCAAATATAATAGATATGTTAATGTAGATATGAAATATATTTTTTTTTTTTCATATAACGACTGTCTGCAAATTTCTCTGTTACAAGAAGATATTATTCTGTTTGTCTAGCTTTTTTGAAATTGGTATGATTACTAAATTTAGTTTTTTAAAAATTTCATGGTTTTTATCATGAACATATTCCTTAATGATAATCTTACTTGACGATTCATAGTTTTGTTGGAAATATATCTCATAAATAAAAAAACCAGATAATTGAAATTTAATACCTTATCCAAATAAAATTTAGGAAATTAAAAAATATTAAATTAAAATTAAATGTGCATTCATCCAACTAATAAAATTGTGAGAAAAGGTAGAATTAATTTAATTGCCAACAATACTCCATTTAATATCTAACTAAATAGGTAGTCATACATTTTTGTTTTGTTTTGCAAGTTGTCAATATTAACAAAAAAGAAATATTTTCCTAAATCACATTGCTAATTTCCAAAAGTTATATTAATTAGAATCTAATAGCTATAATTGAGAATTCATTAATATTCAATGAATATGGCTCATTTTTTGAGTATAAATACAAAACATTTCTCCTCATAACTTCACTACAACAAGCAAATATCATCAACTAAAAAGCATTCCTATTATTATCAAGGAAAAGAAAATGGGTTACAATTCAAGTTGTTTGGTAAGTCTGGTAGTTTTGGCCCTAATAATATCTAGCAACTTGGCCCCGACAACTGCCATTTCATGCACAGAAGCCATAGAATATTTGATACCATGCGAAACCTATTTATTCGGGTGGAGCGGTATAACCGCATCTTGCTGTCAAGGTGCTCAGTCACTGGCTATTGCTTCCTTGTCAGACCGTAAATCTGTATGTCAGTGTCTTAAGCAAGCTGCATTGTCAATGAATGTTAATTTAGACAATGCCAAACAACTTCCCGCACTTTGCAAAATCAGTCTTCCATTTGAGATCCGACCTGACATTGATTGCAACGCGTAATGATTCTCTCTCTATCTCTATTTATCTCACTGTGTATATATTGATCACTTTATGAAAAACTTTGTCTTCCATATAAAATAAATCAATTTGTTTAAAATCATTGTTTTATTATTTCCATATATCTTATAATGATTGTTACTTGATATGCAGGATTCACTAGATATGATGTACGCTTGTATGGTATGTTGTTATAATTTTTTTATTAGAATTTTCGGACAATGATTTCATGATCTTTGTTCAACTATTTTTAAAGATATAGGAATCGATTTTTTTTTAAAGTTCTAATCCAATATTTACATTTTCTTTCTATTTCTTCCAATTATTGATAGGAAACATTGGTGAAAGTGTGAAATTCCAAAATGCAATGACGAGAGAGATTTTTTCATCTTACTTTTTGTAATGGTCCTTGTACAAGAACACAAAATTTACACAAGATTCATGTAAATTGCAAATTATTATTTCAGATTTCTCCACTATCAAGTTCCTAAACGATAATCCTACTTGAAAAAGATGGATTTTTTTTTTTTGTATAACAAGGAAAAACTGAGTTGAAAAAGTCTTGATTAATGCTTACTATGAATTCACTTTTCATATTTTTTTCTTTAGACGGTGAATACATCGATACATTTGTAGTACGTAATAACTTTTCCGTTACATCATAATAATTCAAATTATTACTATCAATGTACAAAGACAAACTAAATACAATCACTAGTAATAAACTAGGAAAACATCCACATTAATGGGATTCGAAACCGATTCCTTTTCGTCTTGTGACCTGAACTTTGCCATTAGACTTCAACCTCACTGACAAGGCTATGACCTCATTCCCAAGGCTACGACCTCATAAACAATTATATATCTTGTTAAACAAAACAAGATTTCTATAAACAAATTAATGACTTGTAAAATACATTGACAAATCCATACTAATATTATAGCAAGACAATCTTTGATCAAAATTCTAAATTTGAATTTATTTCATATCTACAAAATAATTGATTGATTAATATGAAATGCTACATTAATTATATGACTTTAATTATGGGGTACATTAATTATTAGAATCTAAACTTTTCACATTTTCCATTGACTAGTGCATGTATAAGCCTTTTTTTCCCTTCCTTTTATCACATATATACCATATAAATATATGATTTTATATGAGTAAGAAACTAGTTTCTACTAATTTTACTGCAAATAATCGTCTATGATATATTTAGCTTCATCAATTTGCTTGGATTAGGGTATTCGTAAGTTGATCTATAAATGAATCAGAATTTTCATTTTACTTGTGTGAATATAATCTTTATATTTTCACCTTTCATCACCTATCTACCATAAAAATCTCTTACTATAAATATGCCTTTTTAGTTTCCAAAAGCTTTAATCTATTCTGAGGCATATCGAACAAATTATAAGCTAAACCCTTTAATCTATTAAGATATTTAGCCTAATTATTTTCGAATCCATGCCATCACTATAAGTTCCTCATATTTCTTTCAATCCTAATACACATAATATGCATAAATAATCATAACACTAATATGAAATATGTTAATCTGGAAAAAATAAATTTTGTATTATTGGAGATTGTGTGTCATGTATTTAGTAATACTAGGATATTCTATTCAACAAAAATTACACTGAAAGTTTAATTTAGTTGATTGAGCTTAGAAAATTCTAATGGCTATTAGACTAAGAAATTTTCTGCATTCAGGTTCTAGTTCTAGAAACCATAGTATTATTCATAGTAATGAAACTCATAATATTTTGATGGTATGACTCCTTCTCTAATAACGTTATGATCTGCTCCTGAATCTAATAAGGCAACTAAATTTATTTGAAATTTTCCTATTACTAAATTGACATTAATATACCATTTTTGAAATTCAATTTTTTGAATAGAATTTAAAAACATCTTATCATCATTTTTAGAAGTTTCTCCTATATAAATTTCAGGAATCTTTTCATGTTTTATTTCATCAACTTGTTGTCCATCTTTATTACTTAATAAAACAATTTTAGTTTCTAATTCAAAATCTTTTTCTTTTAAAGAGAAAAGTTCTTTTTCCATTTGATTAACCTGTTTTTTTAATAGATTAATTTCACTTTGAAGATCTTTAGTAGTAATCTGTTTAAATATACTTTGAGAAGGATATTTGTCAAATAATTTGTTTAAACTAAAATGTTCTTTAATATGGATTTGTTTATTTTTTGAAGTATCTTCTTCTATAATTAAGTCTTTAAATTTATTAAGATAATCTTTTCTTATTTCATTGTCAGGAATCTGTCCTACTAAATCCAAAATAGCTTCTTTATTATCTTTTGAAATAACATTTATACTACCACTACAATTATTACAAATTCCATTATGTTCATTCTGTTCTTGATCATTATCTGAATTATTAGATTCATTTTCTATAATTTCAGAGTCTTCTTCAGATTCTTCTAACAAATTATTTATTGAATCTTTTAATTCTCTAATTTTCTTTTTCTTCTTAAGCCAACACTGACTCTCTGTATGTCCTGGTTTTTTACAGAACCAACATTCTATATTTTTCTTGTTTTGATTTTGGTGTTGATGTTTTCTAGAGGATTTCTTACGACTAGAGGATTTTGATGGTTTACTCTCAGTTTTATTATAATTAGAACTTTGAGTAATTCTTTTAGTTCTACGGTTTTGAATTCTTGAAGGAGGTTCTATCTTAGTCATACCGAACATTTCACAAAAACATCCTAATTCTCTTCTAGTATTATTTTTATCAGACTTATACTTATTTTGAAGTTTTAATTCAGAACACAAAGATAAACCTTCTTTTTTGACAAAAGCAAATAATTGACCAAAAGTTATTTCTTCAAAAGGTATGTCATCAGTTCCTATTTCATTTCTCAATTTCTGTAAAATTCTTTCAGCAAATAATTTTGGTAAACCCATGATAAATCTTTCTTTCCAAAAGGAAGCATTACAATCATTTCTTCTTAAAACTTGTGTAAGGAAAACATCTTTATACCATCTATAGTCAGACAATGAAGGACATCTTAAATTAGTAAGAATGATTTTTGACGCATTATATTCTTCCTTGGGATTTCCTATGAAATACATTCCTATTGTAATTATTAAATAATCACAGGCATCACTAATTTCGTAGGGTTCTTCATTTTCTATCATGACTACTTTATGATCTAAAATTTGAGTTTTTGTTTGTAAACTTAGGGCATTATCCCACCAATTTTTTAATTGACCTGTAAAACCTTGAACTAATAAAGCACATGCTTTTTCTTCTGCTTGACCCTGTAATTTGTAAGCCATTCTAGCCATACCCATTTCTTGTAAAGTATTTAAAATTTCATATTCACTTTTACCATCTATATTCCATTCTGTTATAGAAGATCCATCATAGCTAGTTTTATGGAATTGATTTCTTTCTTCATATTGAAGGTCCATAGGTGAGGGTCTACTGTAATAAGGTTTTGAACTATTAAAATTTCTTCTTCCTCTAAATATTTTATTAATTTGATCATCCATACTACTATCAAAATTTTCTTGTATTTCAGAAATGTTATTATTATCTTCTTCTGACTCAGAACTTTCTTCTGATGAATTCTCACTTTCATTTTCATCTTCTTCTTTAATAGTATCAAGGACATTAATTTTATTATTCGAGGAAGATCCTACTTCATTAAGTTTTTCATAAACTTTTGATAAGATCTTATGTGTGTCATTTTGAAAAGTAATATCTTTATCTTTTCCTAAGGGAATGCTTTTAGTTTGGAAAAATGGTGCAGAAACATCATTAAATAATTTATTCTTAGGTTTTTCTTCTTTGAGAATTTGTGAATTTTGATGAGCAATGTTAATGTTATTAGCAATAGTATCTACCTGCCCTGAAATTGTGTGTAAAATTTGATTAGAATAATTATTCTGTTGTATAATCTTATGAATATCTTCACCATTAATTGATTCTTTAACATCTTTTCCTCTTTTAAAAGGATCAGCAACAATTTCACCTTTCTGTGTTTGAAATTTGATTTTTTGAAGGGGAGGATGAACAGAATTAACTACTTCATTATTTTCTAAAGTCCATTTTTTATGAAGGGTAGTATTAACTTCTATGGTTGATTTCTTTTGGTAATCATTTATTCCTTCTTTTGAAAAGAAAACAGTATGAAGATTCTAATCAAATGCAAATTCAAATTCGCATGTAATTTACTTAGTTTTAGATCTATAAATACCCTTCAAATGTAAGAAGAAAGGAGAGCCTTTTCTTCGCACTACTACCCACTCCCTACTTACTCACTAGCTTCCCTCATCTGCAAGTCTAAAGTTTCCATTGTTATTATTTTGAAGTTCCTTCAAAGTTCATATTGTAAGAATTTATTTTCAAATAAAAGTTTATTTTCTTCATATGCGTACTGTTTTACGTAAATATTTATATTATAATGTTTATGATTATCATAATTCTGAATATTTAAGATATAAAGAATTATGTGAAAAATTTCCTTCTATGCAATATTATTATGCTCCACTTAGAGATTTTCATTACGAAAAAAGAAACATTTTCCTTGCCATCACCGCAGCATAATGTATAGATTCAAGAAAAAACTTAATGAATCTTATAAGATGATTAATAGTGTTTATAAATCTTACAAAAATTTAAGTGAACAAAACCCTCATAATTATTATTTTAAAGAAATATATGATTATTATAATTATCGAAGAAATCAACTTATTATTTTACAAACTGCATAATGTTGAAAAATTTGTTTAGATTTCTGTTCATATCTTTCCTTATCTGTTTAGAAAAACTATTTCAAATTATTTTAGAAACTCTGATTTTAATTTGCCTTGCTTTCAATTTAATTTTCACGATCCTTTCAAGAATCAAATGGTAAAAGTGAATATGAAATTTTAAATACTTTACAAGAAATGGGTATGGCTAGAATGGCTTACAAATTACAGGGTCAAGCAGAAGAAAAAGCATGTGCTTTATTAGTTCAAGGTTTTACAGGTCAATTAAAAAATTGGTGGGATAATGCCCTAAGTTTACAAACAAAAACTCAAATTTTAGATCATAAAGTAGTCATGATAGAAAATGAAGAACCCTACGAAATTAGTGATGCCTGTGATTATTTAATAATTACAATAGGAATGTATTTCATAGGAAATCCCAAGGAAGAATATAATGCGTCAAAAATCATTCTTACTAATTTAAGATGTCCTTCATTGTCTGACTATAGATGGTATAAAGATGTTTTCCTTACACAAGTTTTAAGAAGAAATGATTGTAATGCTTCCTTTTGGAAAGAAAGATTTATCATGGGTTTACCAAAATTATTTGCTGAAAGAATTTTACAGAAATTGAGAAATGAAATAGGAACTGATGACATACCTTTTGAAGAAATAACTTTTGGTCAATTATTTGCTTTTGTCAAAAAAGAAGGTTTATCTTTGTGTTCTGAATTAAAACTTCAAAATAAGTATAAGTCTGATAAAAATAATACTAGAAGAGAATTAGGATGTTTTTGTGAAATGTTCGGTATGACTAAGATAGAACCTCCTTCAAGAATTCAAAACCGTAGAACTAAAAGAATTACTCAAAGTTCTAATTATAATAAAACTGAGAGTAAACCATCAAAATCCTCTAGTCGTAAGAAATCCTCTAGAAAACATCAACACCAAAATCAAAACAAGAAAAATATAGAATGTTGGTTCTGTAAAAAACCAGGACATACAGAGAGTCAGTGTTGGCTTAAGAAGAAAAAGAAAATTAGAGAATTAAAAGATTCAATAAATAATTTTATCAGTTTTTGATTTTCAAATTGAGTATATTAAAGGAGAAAATAATTCTCTTCCAGATTTTCTTACTCGTGAATTTTTACAAGGAAATTAATTAACTATGCAGATGGATCCCAAACAAAAATCCAAAGTACAATCCTCAAAAGATTATGAGAGTCCTGATTCAAAGAGTATGGTGAGGTATATGTCTGTTACACCACCTCCTCCTCCCAAAACACCTTCAAATTTACTCCCTTCCAGTTCAAACAGATTTTCACCACTTCAAAATCTTCCAGAACTACCTTTCAAATCAGTGCTCGTTTCAAATATTGCACCTTCAAATATTCAAATAAAGAATGACCCTAATGACAAACAAGAGGCCAGATACACCAACAAATCTTTAGTTGAAGATATTGGTCTCACTCCATATAATGAGATTCCGACTGAACTAGTTCAGAAGGATTTCATTAGAACCAGATTTCTTTTATTTAATAATGATTCTCAATTTTGGGAATCTGATTGTTTTCAAAAAACTCAAAGATTTTATGAACTTATTTTAGTTGATACAAATTCTGTCGAAATTTCTCACAATAGAAATGACGACAATCAAATTACTTTTTCAAAATGTATTATTAAACAAGTTTTAAATCAAAATACTTTTGGTGGACAAACTTTTCATAGGAACTTTTCTGTTCGATTCAGTCCACAAGAATTTAATTATATTGATTACAAAAATGCTTGGTATAGAACTTTCTATCTCAGGCCATTTTCACATTCATGGTTTTTTATTTTCCATTCGGATTGTTCAAAAGACTTTCCAATTTGGTTTTATGAATGGTGGAAAAGAATGGGTTCTGAAACTTCTATTCTACCACCTACTGTTCAAAGAGGCTTGGCCTATTTTGCCGAAAATACAACAATTCCAAATTACAGAAAATCCCTTTATTTTCATGCTGAATTTAGGGTTCCCTGGATCATGGCATGGGATTTTCTATTCAGAAAGCAGCTGCCAGAACCTACATTTTTATCATTAATCAGATCCATAAGAATCAAATGGTGGACCAGGTACCAACAAAATATTTGTTCTGAATCCAATATCAAACATTTCCTAGACACTGGAGAGAAAGTCAAATATCAGAGTGAATCATCCAAAGTCAAAGAGAAGTCCAAAGGAAAAACTAAAGAAGAACCTATTTCAGAGGAGCAACAAAAATTTTTTGAAGTATTAAAAAACAATCCAAAGCTCAAAGATGAATTTTTTGATTTTTTGTCTCAAAAATCTACCAAATCAGATGAGTCCGTGACCTCCGACCCTTTTGGTGGACCATGTGCTCAAGATCCAGATGATGATGTTTTCCTGTAGATGTCAAAATATCAGAAGCTGAATTATTGCTAGAAGACAAGATTTTCAAATTGCAGATCACTTTTCAAAAAAGGAGATGCCATTCACATTACTTTTCAAAAAGGAGTGAAGACTCAGTACTATTATTCATTACGATGTCGGCCATCAGTACTATTATTCATTACGATGTCGGCCATGATTTTCAAAAAAGAAAACAGTATGAAGATTCTAATCAAATGCAAATTCAAATTCGCATGTAATTTACTTAGTTTTAGATCTATAAATACCCTTCAAATGTAAGAAGAAAGGAGAGCCTTTTCTTCGCACTACTACCCACTCCCTACTTACTCACTAGCTTCCCTCATCTGCAAGTCTAAAGTTTCCATTGTTATTATTTTGAAGTTCCTTCAAAGTTCATATTGTAAGAATTTATTTTCAAATAAAAGTTTATTTTCTTCATATGCGTACTGTTTTACGTAAATATTTATATTATAATGTTTATGATTATCATAATTCTGAATATTTAAGATATAAAGAATTATGTGAAAAATTTCCTTCTATGCAATATTATTATGCTCCACTTAGAGATTTTCATTACGAAAAAAGAAACATTTTCCTTGCCATCACCGCAGCATAATGTATAGATTCAAGAAAAAACTTAATGAATCTTATAAGATGATTAATAGTGTTTATAAATTTTACAAAAATTTAAGTGAACAAAACCCTCATAATTATTATTTTAAAGAAATATATGATTATTATAATTATCGAAGAAATCAACTTATTATTTTACAAACTGCATAATGTTGAAAAATTTGTTTAGATTTCTGTTCATATCTTTCCTTATCTGTTTAGAAAAACTATTTCAAATTATTTTAGAAACTCTGATTTTAATTTGCCTTGCTTTCAATTTAATTTTCACGATCCTTTCAAACTTGGTATCAGAGCCAGATACCTAAACGTAGAAGTTTTCAAAGTTTAAGAACCCTTTAGGATTCTTTAAGTTTCATAAGACTAAGTTAGCTTAAACTTAGTTGTTGGACTATCGTTGGTAAGCCTATTTAGGTGTTGGTCAGCCGTGTGTTAGGTGGTCCCACTGTAGGTGTTCCTGATTCGACCCGACTAAATTAAGTTCATTTAGTTGATTGAGCTTAGAAAATTCTAATGGCTATTAGACTAAGAAATTTTCTGCATTCAGGTTCTAGTTCTAGAAACCATAGTATTATTCATAGTAATGAAACTCATATGCCTATTAATTATTCAAATTGGACTATTCCAGAAGAACAAATAGAAAATATATATCAAATAGGTTTAACAGACTTTAAAACTGCTTTCTCTGTTAAAACCCACGAAGAAACCATTTCAATACAAGAAGAATCTCAAAGTATACCCCTTTTAAATAGATATACTATTAAAAAGTATTTAGAAAAAGGTTATAGATATATTTATATAGGACTAGTTCAAGTTGCTGTCAAACCTTTAGTTCATGCAGGTGTTGACACTCCTATTTATTTAGCCCTTAGAGATAAAAGACTTAAGAGATATCAAACTTCTTTGCTTTCAATGGTTCAAACAAATATTTGTAATGGCCCTATATATTTTAATTGTTCTCCAAACTTTTCTGTAGATCTTACAGATCCTATGATTTTAGAATCTTTAATTTTAGATGTTCAAATTCAAGGTGATGAATTTCATCTTTGTAAAAATTTTGCTATTATATTTAGAGTTTATTTTAGACTTATGTCTTCTCAAATTAATCCAAAGTTCAATAGAATGCCTACGTCAAAAGATGAAACTGTAGTTCTACAGATTGATGCTGAAAAACCCACTATATTTACTCCAAAAAGATTAAAATGGAATGAGATAACTATTCCTCAAGAATTTATAATTAACAACCCTCAACCTCCTAGGAATATAACTAGGACTGAAGTTTCACAAATTATAGAACAACCAGACGGGAAAGTAAGCATTAGATTTCATCCTCAAACAGACAAGAAATACCTAAGATCTAGTTCTTTTAGTTCTTTTAGATCCTTTAGAGAACCAGAAATTGTTAGGCCAGATTATAGCAATATTAATACAACAAGTTCTAGACAATCTTTTTCAGGATATTCAAATTATAGGTTTAAACCTCCTATACCTGAACCTCAAAGAAATAATCAACCTAATTACTCTCCTCCTATTTCCCCTACTAATTCAGATTTTTTAAATGTTATAACTTCAGATAATGATTTTGAACCAGATTTTGATTATTTAAATGAAGAATTAAATGATGATTATCATAAAGAAAGAAGAAGGTGGTTCCTTAAGTTAGATAAAGAAATACAGAAAGTTATAACTGAAGAATGGAAAAAAGAAATGAAAAAATTAAAATCAAATTTCTTATTTTTTAGTTTCCTAACCGTTTTCTTTTCAAAAGAAGGAATAAATGATTACCAAAAGAAATCAACCATAGAAGTTAATACTACCCTTCATAAAAAATGGACTTTAGAAAATAATGAAGTAGTTAATTCTGTTCATCCTCCCCTTCAAAAAATCAAATTTCAAACACAGAAAGGTGAAATTGTTGCTGATCCTTTTAAAAGAGGAAAAGATGTTAAAGAATCAATTAATGGTGAAGATATTCATAAGATTATACAACAGAATAATTATTCTAATCAAATTTTACACACAATTTCAGGGCAGGTAGATACTATTGCTAATAACATTAACATTGCTCATCAAAATTCACAAATTCTCAAAGAAGAAAAACCTAAGAATAAATTATTTAATGATGTTTCTGCACCATTTTTCCAAACTAAAAGCATTCCCTTAGGAAAAGATAAAGATATTACTTTTCAAAATGACACACATAAGATCTTATCAAAAGTTTATGAAAAACTTAATGAAGTAGGATCTTCCTCGAATAATAAAATTAATGTCCTTGATACTATTAAAGAAGAAGATGAAAATGAAAGTGAGAATTCATCAGAAGAAAGTTCTGAGTCAGAAGAAGATAATAATAACATTTCTGAAATACAAGAAAATTTTGATAGTAGTATGGATGATCAAATTAATAAAATATTTAGAGGAAGAAGAAATTTTAATAGTTCAAAACCTTATTACAGTAGACCCTCACCTATGGACCTTCAATATGAAGAAAGAAATCAATTCCATAAAACTAGCTATGATGGATCTTCTATAACAGAATGGAATATAGATGGTAAAAGTGAATATGAAATTTTAAATACTTTACAAGAAATGGGTATGGCTAGAATGGCTTACAAATTACAGGGTCAAGCAGAAGAAAAAGCATGTGCTTTATTAGTTCAAGGTTTTACAGGTCAATTAAAAAATTGGTGGGATAATGCCCTAAGTTTACAAACAAAAACTCAAATTTTAGATCATAAAGTAGTCATGATAGAAAATGAAGAACCCTACGAAATTAGTGATGCCTGTGATTATTTAATAATTACAATAGGAATGTATTTCATAGGAAATCCCAAGGAAGAATATAATGCGTCAAAAATCATTCTTACTAATTTAAGATGTCCTTCATTGTCTGACTATAGATGGTATAAAGATGTTTTCCTTACACAAGTTTTAAGAAGAAATGATTGTAATGCTTCCTTTTGGAAAGAAAGATTTATCATGGGTTTACCAAAATTATTTGCTGAAAGAATTTTACAGAAATTGAGAAATGAAATAGGAACTGATGACATACCTTTTGAAGAAATAACTTTTGGTCAATTATTTGCTTTTGTCAAAAAAGAAGGTTTATCTTTGTGTTCTGAATTAAAACTTCAAAATAAGTATAAGTCTGATAAAAATAATACTAGAAGAGAATTAGGATGTTTTTGTGAAATGTTCGGTATGACTAAGATAGAACCTCCTTCAAGAATTCAAAACCGTAGAACTAAAAGAATTACTCAAAGTTCTAATTATAATAAAACTGAGAGTAAACCATCAAAATCCTCTAGTCGTAAGAAATCCTCTAGAAAACATCAACACCAAAATCAAAACAAGAAAAATATAGAATGTTGGTTCTGTAAAAAACCAGGACATACAGAGAGTCAGTGTTGGCTTAAGAAGAAAAAGAAAATTAGAGAATTAAAAGATTCAATAAATAATTTTATCAGTTTTTGATTTTCAAATTGAGTATATTAAAGGAGAAAATAATTCTCTTCCAGATTTTCTTACTCGTGAATTTTTACAAGGAAATTAATTAACTATGCAGATGGATCCCAAACAAAAATCCAAAGTACAATCCTCAAAAGATTATGAGAGTCCTGATTCAAAGAGTATGGTGAGGTATATGTCTGTTACACCACCTCCTCCTCCCAAAACACCTTCAAATTTACTCCCTTCCAGTTCAAACAGATTTTCACCACTTCAAAATCTTCCAGAACTACCTTTCAAATCAGTGCTCGTTTCAAATATTGCACCTTCAAATATTCAAATAAAGAATGACCCTAATGACAAACAAGAGGCCAGATACACCAACAAATCTTTAGTTGAAGATATTGGTCTCACTCCATATAATGAGATTCCGACTGAACTAGTTCAGAAGGATTTCATTAGAACCAGATTTCTTTTATTTAATAATGATTCTCAATTTTGGGAATCTGATTGTTTTCAAAAAACTCAAAGATTTTATGAACTTATTTTAGTTGATACAAATTCTGTCGAAATTTCTCACAATAGAAATGACGACAATCAAATTACTTTTTCAAAATGTATTATTAAACAAGTTTTAAATCAAAATACTTTTGGTGGACAAACTTTTCATAGGAACTTTTCTGTTCGATTCAGTCCACAAGAATTTAATTATATTGATTACAAAAATGCTTGGTATAGAACTTTCTATCTCAGGCCATTTTCACATTCATGGTTTTTTATTTTCCATTCGGATTGTTCAAAAGACTTTCCAATTTGGTTTTATGAATGGTGGAAAAGAATGGGTTCTGAAACTTCTATTCTACCACCTACTGTTCAAAGAGGCTTGGCCTATTTTGCCGAAAATACAACAATTCCAAATTACAGAAAATCCCTTTATTTTCATGCTGAATTTAGGGTTCCCTGGATCATGGCATGGGATTTTCTATTCAGAAAGCAGCTGCCAGAACCTACATTTTTATCATTAATCAGATCCATAAGAATCAAATGGTGGACCAGGTACCAACAAAATATTTGTTCTGAATCCAATATCAAACATTTCCTAGACACTGGAGAGAAAGTCAAATATCAGAGTGAATCATCCAAAGTCAAAGAGAAGTCCAAAGGAAAAACTAAAGAAGAACCTATTTCAGAGGAGCAACAAAAATTTTTTGAAGTATTAAAAAACAATCCAAAGCTCAAAGATGAATTTTTTGATTTTTTGTCTCAAAAATCTACCAAATCAGATGAGTCCGTGACCTCCGACCCTTTTGGTGGACCATGTGCTCAAGATCCAGATGATGATGTTTTCCTGTAGATGTCAAAATATCAGAAGCTGAATTATTGCTAGAAGACAAGATTTTCAAATTGCAGATCACTTTTCAAAAAAGGAGATGCCATTCACATTACTTTTCAAAAAGGAGTGAAGACTCAGTACTATTATTCATTACGATGTCGGCCATCAGTACTATTATTCATTACGATGTCGGCCATGATTTTCAAAAAGAAAACAGTATGAAGATTCTAATCAAATGCAAATTCAAATTCGCATGTAATTTACTTAGTTTTAGATCTATAAATACCCTTCAAATGTAAGAAGAAAGGAGAGCCTTTTCTTCGCACTACTACCCACTCCCTACTTACTCACTAGCTTCCCTCATCTGCAAGTCTAAAGTTTCCATTGTTATTATTTTGAAGTTCCTTCAAAGTTCATATTGTAAGAATTTATTTTCAAATAAAAGTTTATTTTCTTCATATGCGTACTGTTTTACGTAAATATTTATATTATAATGTTTATGATTATCATAATTCTGAATATTTAAGATATAAAGAATTATGTGAAAAATTTCCTTCTATGCAATATTATTATGCTCCACTTAGAGATTTTCATTACGAAAAAAGAAACATTTTCCTTGCCATCACCGCAGCATAATGTATAGATTCAAGAAAAAACTTAATGAATCTTATAAGATGATTAATAGTGTTTATAAATTTTACAAAAATTTAAGTGAACAAAACCCTCATAATTATTATTTTAAAGAAATATATGATTATTATAATTATCGAAGAAATCAACTTATTATTTTACAAACTGCATAATGTTGAAAAATTTGTTTAGATTTCTGTTCATATCTTTCCTTATCTGTTTAGAAAAACTATTTCAAATTATTTTAGAAACTCTGATTTTAATTTGCCTTGCTTTCAATTTAATTTTCACGATCCTTTCAAACTTGGTATCAGAGCCAGATACCTAAACGTAGAAGTTTTCAAAGTTTAAGAACCCTTTAGGATTCTTTAAGTTTCATAAGACTAAGTTAGCTTAAACTTAGTTGTTGGACTATCGTTGGTAAGCCTATTTAGGTGTTGGTCAGCCGTGTGTTAGGTGGTCCCACTGTAGGTGTTCCTGATTCGACCCGACTAAATTAAGTTCATTTAGTTGATTGAGCTTAGAAAATTCTAATGGCTATTAGACTAAGAAATTTTCTGCATTCAGGTTCTAGTTCTAGAAACCATAGTATTATTCATAGTAATGAAACTCATATGCCTATTAATTATTCAAATTGGACTATTCCAGAAGAACAAATAGAAAATATATATCAAATAGGTTTAACAGACTTTAAAACTGCTTTCTCTGTTAAAACCCACGAAGAAACCATTTCAATACAAGAAGAATCTCAAAGTATACCCCTTTTAAATAGATATACTATTAAAAAGTATTTAGAAAAAGGTTATAGATATATTTATATAGGACTAGTTCAAGTTGCTGTCAAACCTTTAGTTCATGCAGGTGTTGACACTCCTATTTATTTAGCCCTTAGAGATAAAAGACTTAAGAGATATCAAACTTCTTTGCTTTCAATGGTTCAAACAAATATTTGTAATGGCCCTATATATTTTAATTGTTCTCCAAACTTTTCTGTAGATCTTACAGATCCTATGATTTTAGAATCTTTAATTTTAGATGTTCAAATTCAAGGTGATGAATTTCATCTTTGTAAAAATTTTGCTATTATATTTAGAGTTTATTTTAGACTTATGTCTTCTCAAATTAATCCAAAGTTCAATAGAATGCCTACGTCAAAAGATGAAACTGTAGTTCTACAGATTGATGCTGAAAAACCCACTATATTTACTCCAAAAAGATTAAAATGGAATGAGATAACTATTCCTCAAGAATTTATAATTAACAACCCTCAACCTCCTAGGAATATAACTAGGACTGAAGTTTCACAAATTATAGAACAACCAGACGGGAAAGTAAGCATTAGATTTCATCCTCAAACAGACAAGAAATACCTAAGATCTAGTTCTTTTAGTTCTTTTAGATCCTTTAGAGAACCAGAAATTGTTAGGCCAGATTATAGCAATATTAATACAACAAGTTCTAGACAATCTTTTTCAGGATATTCAAATTATAGGTTTAAACCTCCTATACCTGAACCTCAAAGAAATAATCAACCTAATTACTCTCCTCCTATTTCCCCTACTAATTCAGATTTTTTAAATGTTATAACTTCAGATAATGATTTTGAACCAGATTTTGATTATTTAAATGAAGAATTAAATGATGATTATCATAAAGAAAGAAGAAGGTGGTTCCTTAAGTTAGATAAAGAAATACAGAAAGTTATAACTGAAGAATGGAAAAAAGAAATGAAAAAATTAAAATCAAATTTCTTATTTTTTAGTTTCCTAACCGTTTTCTTTTCAAAAGAAGGAATAAATGATTACCAAAAGAAATCAACCATAGAAGTTAATACTACCCTTCATAAAAAATGGACTTTAGAAAATAATGAAGTAGTTAATTCTGTTCATCCTCCCCTTCAAAAAATCAAATTTCAAACACAGAAAGGTGAAATTGTTGCTGATCCTTTTAAAAGAGGAAAAGATGTTAAAGAATCAATTAATGGTGAAGATATTCATAAGATTATACAACAGAATAATTATTCTAATCAAATTTTACACACAATTTCAGGGCAGGTAGATACTATTGCTAATAACATTAACATTGCTCATCAAAATTCACAAATTCTCAAAGAAGAAAAACCTAAGAATAAATTATTTAATGATGTTTCTGCACCATTTTTCCAAACTAAAAGCATTCCCTTAGGAAAAGATAAAGATATTACTTTTCAAAATGACACACATAAGATCTTATCAAAAGTTTATGAAAAACTTAATGAAGTAGGATCTTCCTCGAATAATAAAATTAATGTCCTTGATACTATTAAAGAAGAAGATGAAAATGAAAGTGAGAATTCATCAGAAGAAAGTTCTGAGTCAGAAGAAGATAATAATAACATTTCTGAAATACAAGAAAATTTTGATAGTAGTATGGATGATCAAATTAATAAAATATTTAGAGGAAGAAGAAATTTTAATAGTTCAAAACCTTATTACAGTAGACCCTCACCTATGGACCTTCAATATGAAGAAAGAAATCAATTCCATAAAACTAGCTATGATGGATCTTCTATAACAGAATGGAATATAGATGGTAAAAGTGAATATGAAATTTTAAATACTTTACAAGAAATGGGTATGGCTAGAATGGCTTACAAATTACAGGGTCAAGCAGAAGAAAAAGCATGTGCTTTATTAGTTCAAGGTTTTACAGGTCAATTAAAAAATTGGTGGGATAATGCCCTAAGTTTACAAACAAAAACTCAAATTTTAGATCATAAAGTAGTCATGATAGAAAATGAAGAACCCTACGAAATTAGTGATGCCTGTGATTATTTAATAATTACAATAGGAATGTATTTCATAGGAAATCCCAAGGAAGAATATAATGCGTCAAAAATCATTCTTACTAATTTAAGATGTCCTTCATTGTCTGACTATAGATGGTATAAAGATGTTTTCCTTACACAAGTTTTAAGAAGAAATGATTGTAATGCTTCCTTTTGGAAAGAAAGATTTATCATGGGTTTACCAAAATTATTTGCTGAAAGAATTTTACAGAAATTGAGAAATGAAATAGGAACTGATGACATACCTTTTGAAGAAATAACTTTTGGTCAATTATTTGCTTTTGTCAAAAAAGAAGGTTTATCTTTGTGTTCTGAATTAAAACTTCAAAATAAGTATAAGTCTGATAAAAATAATACTAGAAGAGAATTAGGATGTTTTTGTGAAATGTTCGGTATGACTAAGATAGAACCTCCTTCAAGAATTCAAAACCGTAGAACTAAAAGAATTACTCAAAGTTCTAATTATAATAAAACTGAGAGTAAACCATCAAAATCCTCTAGTCGTAAGAAATCCTCTAGAAAACATCAACACCAAAATCAAAACAAGAAAAATATAGAATGTTGGTTCTGTAAAAAACCAGGACATACAGAGAGTCAGTGTTGGCTTAAGAAGAAAAAGAAAATTAGAGAATTAAAAGATTCAATAAATAATTTTATCAGTTTTTGATTTTCAAATTGAGTATATTAAAGGAGAAAATAATTCTCTTCCAGATTTTCTTACTCGTGAATTTTTACAAGGAAATTAATTAACTATGCAGATGGATCCCAAACAAAAATCCAAAGTACAATCCTCAAAAGATTATGAGAGTCCTGATTCAAAGAGTATGGTGAGGTATATGTCTGTTACACCACCTCCTCCTCCCAAAACACCTTCAAATTTACTCCCTTCCAGTTCAAACAGATTTTCACCACTTCAAAATCTTCCAGAACTACCTTTCAAATCAGTGCTCGTTTCAAATATTGCACCTTCAAATATTCAAATAAAGAATGACCCTAATGACAAACAAGAGGCCAGATACACCAACA
This sequence comes from Penstemon barbatus, assembly GCA_003313485.2. NCBI lineage: Eukaryota > Viridiplantae > Streptophyta > Magnoliopsida > Lamiales > Plantaginaceae > Penstemon > Penstemon barbatus. The sequence continues at coordinate 95,660,920 of CM064883.1, read as the reverse complement.
AATCTTTAGTTGAAGATATTGGTCTCACTCCATATAATGAGATTCCGACTGAACTAGTTCAGAAGGATTTCATTAGAACCAGATTTCTTTTATTTAATAATGATTCTCAATTTTGGGAATCTGATTGTTTTCAAAAAACTCAAAGATTTTATGAACTTATTTTAGTTGATACAAATTCTGTCGAAATTTCTCACAATAGAAATGACGACAATCAAATTACTTTTTCAAAATGTATTATTAAACAAGTTTTAAATCAAAATACTTTTGGTGGACAAACTTTTCATAGGAACTTTTCTGTTCGATTCAGTCCACAAGAATTTAATTATATTGATTACAAAAATGCTTGGTATAGAACTTTCTATCTCAGGCCATTTTCACATTCATGGTTTTTTATTTTCCATTCGGATTGTTCAAAAGACTTTCCAATTTGGTTTTATGAATGGTGGAAAAGAATGGGTTCTGAAACTTCTATTCTACCACCTACTGTTCAAAGAGGCTTGGCCTATTTTGCCGAAAATACAACAATTCCAAATTACAGAAAATCCCTTTATTTTCATGCTGAATTTAGGGTTCCCTGGATCATGGCATGGGATTTTCTATTCAGAAAGCAGCTGCCAGAACCTACATTTTTATCATTAATCAGATCCATAAGAATCAAATGGTGGACCAGGTACCAACAAAATATTTGTTCTGAATCCAATATCAAACATTTCCTAGACACTGGAGAGAAAGTCAAATATCAGAGTGAATCATCCAAAGTCAAAGAGAAGTCCAAAGGAAAAACTAAAGAAGAACCTATTTCAGAGGAGCAACAAAAATTTTTTGAAGTATTAAAAAACAATCCAAAGCTCAAAGATGAATTTTTTGATTTTTTGTCTCAAAAATCTACCAAATCAGATGAGTCCGTGACCTCCGACCCTTTTGGTGGACCATGTGCTCAAGATCCAGATGATGATGTTTTCCTGTAGATGTCAAAATATCAGAAGCTGAATTATTGCTAGAAGACAAGATTTTCAAATTGCAGATCACTTTTCAAAAAAGGAGATGCCATTCACATTACTTTTCAAAAAGGAGTGAAGACTCAGTACTATTATTCATTACGATGTCGGCCATCAGTACTATTATTCATTACGATGTCGGCCATGATTTTCAAAAAAGAAAACAGTATGAAGATTCTAATCAAATGCAAATTCAAATTCGCATGTAATTTACTTAGTTTTAGATCTATAAATACCCTTCAAATGTAAGAAGAAAGGAGAGCCTTTTCTTCGCACTACTACCCACTCCCTACTTACTCACTAGCTTCCCTCATCTGCAAGTCTAAAGTTTCCATTGTTATTATTTTGAAGTTCCTTCAAAGTTCATATTGTAAGAATTTATTTTCAAATAAAAGTTTATTTTCTTCATATGCGTACTGTTTTACGTAAATATTTATATTATAATGTTTATGATTATCATAATTCTGAATATTTAAGATATAAAGAATTATGTGAAAAATTTCCTTCTATGCAATATTATTATGCTCCACTTAGAGATTTTCATTACGAAAAAAGAAACATTTTCCTTGCCATCACCGCAGCATAATGTATAGATTCAAGAAAAAACTTAATGAATCTTATAAGATGATTAATAGTGTTTATAAATTTTACAAAAATTTAAGTGAACAAAACCCTCATAATTATTATTTTAAAGAAATATATGATTATTATAATTATCGAAGAAATCAACTTATTATTTTACAAACTGCATAATGTTGAAAAATTTGTTTAGATTTCTGTTCATATCTTTCCTTATCTGTTTAGAAAAACTATTTCAAATTATTTTAGAAACTCTGATTTTAATTTGCCTTGCTTTCAATTTAATTTTCACGATCCTTTCAAACTTGGTATCAGAGCCAGATACCTAAACGTAGAAGTTTTCAAAGTTTAAGAACCCTTTAGGATTCTTTAAGTTTCATAAGACTAAGTTAGCTTAAACTTAGTTGTTGGACTATCGTTGGTAAGCCTATTTAGGTGTTGGTCAGCCGTGTGTTAGGTGGTCCCACTGTAGGTGTTCCTGATTCGACCCGACTAAATTAAGTTCATTTAGTTGATTGAGCTTAGAAAATTCTAATGGCTATTAGACTAAGAAATTTTCTGCATTCAGGTTCTAGTTCTAGAAACCATAGTATTATTCATAGTAATGAAACTCATATGCCTATTAATTATTCAAATTGGACTATTCCAGAAGAACAAATAGAAAATATATATCAAATAGGTTTAACAGACTTTAAAACTGCTTTCTCTGTTAAAACCCACGAAGAAACCATTTCAATACAAGAAGAATCTCAAAGTATACCCCTTTTAAATAGATATACTATTAAAAAGTATTTAGAAAAAGGTTATAGATATATTTATATAGGACTAGTTCAAGTTGCTGTCAAACCTTTAGTTCATGCAGGTGTTGACACTCCTATTTATTTAGCCCTTAGAGATAAAAGACTTAAGAGATATCAAACTTCTTTGCTTTCAATGGTTCAAACAAATATTTGTAATGGCCCTATATATTTTAATTGTTCTCCAAACTTTTCTGTAGATCTTACAGATCCTATGATTTTAGAATCTTTAATTTTAGATGTTCAAATTCAAGGTGATGAATTTCATCTTTGTAAAAATTTTGCTATTATATTTAGAGTTTATTTTAGACTTATGTCTTCTCAAATTAATCCAAAGTTCAATAGAATGCCTACGTCAAAAGATGAAACTGTAGTTCTACAGATTGATGCTGAAAAACCCACTATATTTACTCCAAAAAGATTAAAATGGAATGAGATAACTATTCCTCAAGAATTTATAATTAACAACCCTCAACCTCCTAGGAATATAACTAGGACTGAAGTTTCACAAATTATAGAACAACCAGACGGGAAAGTAAGCATTAGATTTCATCCTCAAACAGACAAGAAATACCTAAGATCTAGTTCTTTTAGTTCTTTTAGATCCTTTAGAGAACCAGAAATTGTTAGGCCAGATTATAGCAATATTAATACAACAAGTTCTAGACAATCTTTTTCAGGATATTCAAATTATAGGTTTAAACCTCCTATACCTGAACCTCAAAGAAATAATCAACCTAATTACTCTCCTCCTATTTCCCCTACTAATTCAGATTTTTTAAATGTTATAACTTCAGATAATGATTTTGAACCAGATTTTGATTATTTAAATGAAGAATTAAATGATGATTATCATAAAGAAAGAAGAAGGTGGTTCCTTAAGTTAGATAAAGAAATACAGAAAGTTATAACTGAAGAATGGAAAAAAGAAATGAAAAAATTAAAATCAAATTTCTTATTTTTTAGTTTCCTAACCGTTTTCTTTTCAAAAGAAGGAATAAATGATTACCAAAAGAAATCAACCATAGAAGTTAATACTACCCTTCATAAAAAATGGACTTTAGAAAATAATGAAGTAGTTAATTCTGTTCATCCTCCCCTTCAAAAAATCAAATTTCAAACACAGAAAGGTGAAATTGTTGCTGATCCTTTTAAAAGAGGAAAAGATGTTAAAGAATCAATTAATGGTGAAGATATTCATAAGATTATACAACAGAATAATTATTCTAATCAAATTTTACACACAATTTCAGGGCAGGTAGATACTATTGCTAATAACATTAACATTGCTCATCAAAATTCACAAATTCTCAAAGAAGAAAAACCTAAGAATAAATTATTTAATGATGTTTCTGCACCATTTTTCCAAACTAAAAGCATTCCCTTAGGAAAAGATAAAGATATTACTTTTCAAAATGACACACATAAGATCTTATCAAAAGTTTATGAAAAACTTAATGAAGTAGGATCTTCCTCGAATAATAAAATTAATGTCCTTGATACTATTAAAGAAGAAGATGAAAATGAAAGTGAGAATTCATCAGAAGAAAGTTCTGAGTCAGAAGAAGATAATAATAACATTTCTGAAATACAAGAAAATTTTGATAGTAGTATGGATGATCAAATTAATAAAATATTTAGAGGAAGAAGAAATTTTAATAGTTCAAAACCTTATTACAGTAGACCCTCACCTATGGACCTTCAATATGAAGAAAGAAATCAATTCCATAAAACTAGCTATGATGGATCTTCTATAACAGAATGGAATATAGATGGTAAAAGTGAATATGAAATTTTAAATACTTTACAAGAAATGGGTATGGCTAGAATGGCTTACAAATTACAGGGTCAAGCAGAAGAAAAAGCATGTGCTTTATTAGTTCAAGGTTTTACAGGTCAATTAAAAAATTGGTGGGATAATGCCCTAAGTTTACAAACAAAAACTCAAATTTTAGATCATAAAGTAGTCATGATAGAAAATGAAGAACCCTACGAAATTAGTGATGCCTGTGATTATTTAATAATTACAATAGGAATGTATTTCATAGGAAATCCCAAGGAAGAATATAATGCGTCAAAAATCATTCTTACTAATTTAAGATGTCCTTCATTGTCTGACTATAGATGGTATAAAGATGTTTTCCTTACACAAGTTTTAAGAAGAAATGATTGTAATGCTTCCTTTTGGAAAGAAAGATTTATCATGGGTTTACCAAAATTATTTGCTGAAAGAATTTTACAGAAATTGAGAAATGAAATAGGAACTGATGACATACCTTTTGAAGAAATAACTTTTGGTCAATTATTTGCTTTTGTCAAAAAAGAAGGTTTATCTTTGTGTTCTGAATTAAAACTTCAAAATAAGTATAAGTCTGATAAAAATAATACTAGAAGAGAATTAGGATGTTTTTGTGAAATGTTCGGTATGACTAAGATAGAACCTCCTTCAAGAATTCAAAACCGTAGAACTAAAAGAATTACTCAAAGTTCTAATTATAATAAAACTGAGAGTAAACCATCAAAATCCTCTAGTCGTAAGAAATCCTCTAGAAAACATCAACACCAAAATCAAAACAAGAAAAATATAGAATGTTGGTTCTGTAAAAAACCAGGACATACAGAGAGTCAGTGTTGGCTTAAGAAGAAAAAGAAAATTAGAGAATTAAAAGATTCAATAAATAATTTGTTAGAAGAATCTGAAGAAGACTCTGAAATTATAGAAAATGAATCTAATAATTCAGATAATGATCAAGAACAGAATGAACATAATGGAATTTGTAATAATTGTAGTGGTAGTATAAATGTTATTTCAAAAGATAATAAAGAAGCTATTTTGGATTTAGTAGGACAGATTCCTGACAATGAAATAAGAAAAGATTATCTTAATAAATTTAAAGACTTAATTATAGAAGAAGATACTTCAAAAAATAAACAAATCCATATTAAAGAACATTTTAGTTTAAACAAATTATTTGACAAATATCCTTCTCAAAGTATATTTAAACAGATTACTACTAAAGATCTTCAAAGTGAAATTAATCTATTAAAAAAACAGGTTAATCAAATGGAAAAAGAACTTTTCTCTTTAAAAGAAAAAGATTTTGAATTAGAAACTAAAATTGTTTTATTAAGTAATAAAGATGGACAACAAGTTGATGAAATAAAACATGAAAAGATTCCTGAAATTTATATAGGAGAAACTTCTAAAAATGATGATAAGATGTTTTTAAATTCTATTCAAAAAATTGAATTTCAAAAATGGTATATTAATGTCAATTTAGTAATAGGAAAATTTCAAATAAATTTAGTTGCCTTATTAGATTCAGGAGCCGATCATAACGTTATTAGAGAAGGAGTCATACCATCAAAATATTATGAGAAAACTACAGAGCAGCTATATACAGCAAATTCTACCCCTTTAGATGTTAGATATAAGTTGTCTAAAGCGCATATTTGTAATAATGGTTATTGTTTCAAAAATGTTTTTACCCTAGTTAGAGATATCTCTCATGACATGATATTAGGCACCCCATTTTTAACCCAAATTTATCCTTTTATTACAAATGATAAAGGTGTCTCGACCACCATTTATGGTAGAACTATAACCTTTCCTTTTATTACTCCTGTCAAACAAAAAGAGATTTATTTGTTACAACAGTCTTCAATTTTCCGTCAAATAAATATTTTAAGTAATAAGAAAAATCATATAAATTTTCTTAAAGAAGAACTTCCATACCATAGGATAGAAAAACAGTTACAGACTGAACAGATTAAGAGAAAAATAAAAGAGCTTGAGGATTTATTTGTCAAAGAAATATGTAGTAATTTACCAAATGCTTTTTGGGAAAGAAAGCAACATGTAGTTGACCTCCCTTATGAAAAAGACTTTCAAGAAAGAAACATACCAACTAAGGCAAGACCTATCCAGATGAATGAGGAATTTTTGAAACATTGTCAAACAGAAATTAAAGATCTTCTAGATAAAAAATTAATTAGACCTTCAAAGTCCCCCTGGAGTTGTTCCGCTTTTTATGTAGTTAAACAAGCAGAATTAGAAAGAGGAGTTCCTAGATTAGTTATTAATTACAAACCCTTAAATAAAGTACTCCAATGGATCAGATATCCTATTCCTAATAAAAGAGATTTAATTAATAGACTTTATTCTGCTAAAATATTCTCAAAATTTGATTTAAAATCAGGTTTTTGGCAGATTCAAATTTCAGAAAAAGATAGATACAAAACTGCTTTTACTGTCCCTTTTGGACATTATGAGTGGAATGTTATGCCCTTTGGTTTAAAGAATGCTCCTTCAGAATTTCAAAGAATTATGAATGATATTTTTAATTCTTACAGTACATTTAGTATTGTTTACATAGATGATATTCTTATTTATTCAGAAAATCTAGATCAACACTTCAAACATCTTCAAATATTTTTTAATATTGTTAAGAAGAATGGATTAGTTGTTTCTGCAACAAAAATGAAATTGTTTCAAACCTCGGTTAGATTTTTAGGTCATGATATTAATAAAGGTCTTATCAAACCTATTAATAGAGCTATTAACTTTACTGACAAATTCCCAGATATTATTAAGGATAAAACTCAGCTTCAAAGGTTTTTAGGTTGTTTAAATTATATTTCAGACTTCTTTCCAAACCTTAGACAAGAATGTCAACTCCTTTATCAAAGACTAAGGAAAAATCCTCCTCCTTGGACAGATAAGCATACTAAGATAGTTAGTCAAATTAAGCAGAAGGTTAGATCTTTACCTTGTTTAGGAATTCCCCATCCAAATGCCTTTATGATTGTAGAAACAGATGCCTCTGATATAGGATATGGTGGCATACTGAAACAAAAGATTAATAACAAAGAACAGTTAGTTAGATTTCATTCTGGTATCTGGCTTGGACCTCAAAAGAATTATTCAACTATTAAAAAAGAAATTCTTTCAATTGTTTTATGTGTTTCAAAATTTCAAGATGATTTGTATAATAAGAAATTTTTATTACGTATTGATTGCAAGTCTGCAAAAGAAGTTCTTACAAAAGATGTTCAAAATCTTGTATCTAAACAGATTTTTGCACGGTGGCAAGCTATTTTATCAGTTTTTGATTTTCAAATTGAGTATATTAAAGGAGAAAATAATTCTCTTCCAGATTTTCTTACTCGTGAATTTTTACAAGGAAATTAATTAACTATGCAGATGGATCCCAAACAAAAATCCAAAGTACAATCCTCAAAAGATTATGAGAGTCCTGATTCAAAGAGTATGGTGAGGTATATGTCTGTTACACCACCTCCTCCTCCCAAAACACCTTCAAATTTACTCCCTTCCAGTTCAAACAGATTTTCACCACTTCAAAATCTTCCAGAACTACCTTTCAAATCAGTGCTCGTTTCAAATATTGCACCTTCAAATATTCAAATAAAGAATGACCCTAATGACAAACAAGAGGCCAGATACACCAACAAATCTTTAGTTGAAGATATTGGTCTCACTCCATATAATGAGATTCCGACTGAACTAGTTCAGAAGGATTTCATTAGAACCAGATTTCTTTTATTTAATAATGATTCTCAATTTTGGGAATCTGATTGTTTTCAAAAAACTCAAAGATTTTATGAACTTATTTTAGTTGATACAAATTCTGTCGAAATTTCTCACAATAGAAATGACGACAATCAAATTACTTTTTCAAAATGTATTATTAAACAAGTTTTAAATCAAAATACTTTTGGTGGACAAACTTTTCATAGGAACTTTTCTGTTCGATTCAGTCCACAAGAATTTAATTATATTGATTACAAAAATGCTTGGTATAGAACTTTCTATCTCAGGCCATTTTCACATTCATGGTTTTTTATTTTCCATTCGGATTGTTCAAAAGACTTTCCAATTTGGTTTTATGAATGGTGGAAAAGAATGGGTTCTGAAACTTCTATTCTACCACCTACTGTTCAAAGAGGCTTGGCCTATTTTGCCGAAAATACAACAATTCCAAATTACAGAAAATCCCTTTATTTTCATGCTGAATTTAGGGTTCCCTGGATCATGGCATGGGATTTTCTATTCAGAAAGCAGCTGCCAGAACCTACATTTTTATCATTAATCAGATCCATAAGAATCAAATGGTGGACCAGGTACCAACAAAATATTTGTTCTGAATCCAATATCAAACATTTCCTAGACACTGGAGAGAAAGTCAAATATCAGAGTGAATCATCCAAAGTCAAAGAGAAGTCCAAAGGAAAAACTAAAGAAGAACCTATTTCAGAGGAGCAACAAAATTTTTTTGAAGTATTCAAAAACAATCCAAAGCTCAAAGATGAATTTTTTGATTTTTTGTCTCAAAAATCTACCAAATCAGATGAGTCCGTGACCTCCGACCCTTTTGGTGGACCATGTGCTCAAGATCCAGATGATGATGTTTTCCTGTAGATGTCAAAATATCAGAAGCTGAATTATTGCTAGAAGACAAGATTTTCAAATTGCAGATCACTTTTCAAAAAAGGAGATGCCATTCACATTACTTTTCAAAAAGGAGTGAAGACTCAGTACTATTATTCATTACGATGTCGGCCATCAGTACTATTATTCATTACGATGTCGGCCATGATTTTCAAAAAAGAAAACAGTATGAAGATTCTAATCAAATGCAAATTCAAATTCGCATGTAATTTACTTAGTTTTAGATCTATAAATACCCTTCAAATGTAAGAAGAAAGGGGAGCCTTTTCTTCGCACTACTACCCACTCCCTACTTACTCACTAGCTTCCCTCATCTGCAAGTCTAAAGTTTCCATTGTTATTATTTTGAAGTTCCTTCAAAGTTCATATTGTAAGAATTTATTTTCAAATAAAAGTTTATTTTCTTCATATGCGTACTGTTTTACGTAAATATTTATATTATAATGTTTATGATTATCATAATTCTGAATATTTAAGATATAAAGAATTATGTGAAAAATTTCCTTCTATGCAATATTATTATGCTCCACTTAGAGATTTTCATTACGAAAAAAGAAACATTTTCCTTGCCATCACCGCAGCATAATGTATAGATTCAAGAAAAAACTTAATGAATCTTATAAGATGATTAATAGTGTTTATAAATTTTACAAAAATTTAAGTGAACAAAACCCTCATAATTATTATTTTAAAGAAATATATGATTATTATAATTATCGAAGAAATCAACTTATTATTTTACAAACTGCATAATGTTGAAAAATTTGTTTAGATTTCTGTTCATATCTTTCCTTATCTGTTTAGAAAAACTATTTCAAATTATTTTAGAAACTCTGATTTTAATTTGCCTTGCTTTCAATTTAATTTTCACGATCCTTTCAAACTTGGTATCAATCTCCAATAATACAAAATTTATTTTTTCCAGATTAACATATTTCATATTAGTGTTATGATTATTTATGCATATTATGTGTATTAGGATTGAAAGAAATATGAGGAACTTATAGTGATGGCATGGATTCGAAAATAATTAGGCTAAATATCTTAATAGATTAAAGGGTTTAGCTTATAATTTGTTCGATATGCCTCAGAATAGATTAAAGCTTTTGGAAACTAAAAAGGCATATTTAGAGTAAGAGATTTTTATGGTAGATAGGTGATGAAAGGTGAAAATATAAAGATTATATTCACACAAGTAAAATGAAAATTCTGATTCATTTATAGATCAACTTACGAATACCCTAATCCAAGCAAATTGATGAAGCTAAATATATCATAGACGATTATTTGCAGTAAAATTAGTAGAAACTAGTTTCTTACTCATATAAATTCATATATTTATATGGTATATATGTGATAAAAGGAAGGGAAAAAAAGGCTTATACATGCACTAGTCAATGGAAAATGTGAAAAGTTTAGATTCTAATAATTAATGTACCCCATAATTAAAGTCATATAATTAATGTAGCATTTCATATTAATCAATCAATTATTTTGTAGATATGAAATAAATTCAAAATTTAGAATTTTGATCAAAGATTGTCTTGCTATAATATTAGTATGGATTTGTCAATGTATTTTACAAGTCATTAATTTGTTTATAGAAATCATGTTTTGTTTAACAAGATATATAATTGTTTATGAGGTCGTAGCCTTGGGAATGAGGTCATAGCCTTGTCAGTGAGGTTGAAGTCTAATGGCAAAGTTCAGATCACAAGACGAAAAGGAACCGGTTTCGAATCCCATTAATGTGGATGTTTTCCTAGTTTATTACTAGTGATTGTATTTAGTTTGTCTTTGTACATTGATAGTAATAATTTGAATTATTATGATGTAACGGAAAAGTTATTACGTACTACAAATGTATCGATGTATTCACCGTCTAAAGAAAAAAATATGAAAAGTGAATTCATAGTAAGCATTAATCAAGACTTTTTCAACTCAGTTTTTCCTTGTTATACAAAAAAAAAAAAATCCATCTTTTTCAAGTAGGATTATCGTTTAGGAACTTGATAGTGGAGAAACCTGAAATAATAATTTGCAATTTACATGAATCTTGTGTAAATTTTGTGTGCTTGTACAAGGACCATTACAAAAAGTAAGATGAAAAAATCTCTCTCGTCATTGCATTTTGGAATTTCACACTTTCACCAATGTTTCCTATCAATAATTGGAAGAAATAGAAAGAAAATGTAAATATTGGATTAGAACTTTAAAAAAAAATCGATTCCTATATCTTTAAAAATAGTTGAACAAAGATCATGAAATCATTGTCCGAAAATTCTAATAAAAAAATTATAACAACATACCATACAAGCGTACATCATATCTAGTGAATCCTGCATATCAAGTAACAATCATTATAAGATATATGGAAATAATAAAACAATGATTTTAAACAAATTGATTTATTTTATATGGAAGACAAAGTTTTTCATAAAGTGATCAATATATACACAGTGAGATAAATAGAGATAGAGAGAGAATCATTACGCGTTGCAATCAATGTCAGGTCGGATCTCAAATGGAAGACTGATTTTGCAAAGTGCGGGAAGTTGTTTGGCATTGTCTAAATTAACATTCATTGACAATGCAGCTTGCTTAAGACACTGACATACAGATTTACGGTCTGACAAGGAAGCAATAGCCAGTGACTGAGCACCTTGACAGCAAGATGCGGTTATACCGCTCCACCCGAATAAATAGGTTTCGCATGGTATCAAATATTCTATGGCTTCTGTGCATGAAATGGCAGTTGTCGGGGCCAAGTTGCTAGATATTATTAGGGCCAAAACTACCAGACTTACCAAACAACTTGAATTGTAACCCATTTTCTTTTCCTTGATAATAATAGGAATGCTTTTTAGTTGATGATATTTGCTTGTTGTAGTGAAGTTATGAGGAGAAATGTTTTGTATTTATACTCAAAAAATGAGCCATATTCATTGAATATTAATGAATTCTCAATTATAGCTATTAGATTCTAATTAATATAACTTTTGGAAATTAGCAATGTGATTTAGGAAAATATTTCTTTTTTGTTAATATTGACAACTTGCAAAACAAAACAAAAATGTATGACTACCTATTTAGTTAGATATTAAATGGAGTATTGTTGGCAATTAAATTAATTCTACCTTTTCTCACAATTTTATTAGTCGGATGAATGCACATTTAATTTTAATTTAATATTTTTTAATTTCCTAAATTTTATTTGGATAAGGTATTAAATTTCAATTATCTGGTTTTTTTATTTATGAGATATATTTCCAACAAAACTATGAATCGTCAAGTAAGATTATCATTAAGGAATATGTTCATGATAAAAACCATGAAATTTTTAAAAAACTAAATTTAGTAATCATACCAATTTCAAAAAAGCTAGACAAACAGAATAATATCTTCTTGTAACAGAGAAATTTGTAGACAGTCGTTATATGAAAAAAAAAATATATTTCATATCTACATTAACATATCTATTATATTTGAAAATGTAAATTCAAAAGAAAAAAAAACAAACTAAGTCCTGTTGTATGGGGTTGATGTTGGTAAAAATGGCAGATTTAATTTTGATTTTATTTTTTTAGTATATTTAAGAAAGGACAATTTAGTTTGAGCAAATGAATTATGATATGAAGGGCTAAAGGAGGTCATTTATAGGCATAATTGCAAGATACTCCATCGTGTTATGAGAAACCTATGCAAAACTTTCAGTGTAATTTTTGTTGAATAGAATATCCTAGTATTACTAAATACATGACACACAATCTCCAATAATACAAAATTTATTTTTTCCAGATTAACATATTTCATATTAGTGTTATGATTATTTATGCATATTATGTGTATTAGGATTGAAAGAAATATGAGGAACTTATAGTGATGGCATGGATTCGAAAATAATTAGGCTAAATATCTTAATAGATTAAAGGGTTTAGCTTATAATTTGTTCGATATGCCTCAGATTAGATTAAAGCTTTTGGAAACTAAAAAGGCATATTTAGAGTAAGAGATTTTTATGGTAGATCGGTGATGAAAGGTGAAAATATAAAGATTATATTCACACAAGTAAAATGAAAATTCTGATTCATTTATAGATCAACTTACGAATACCCTAATCCAAGCAAATTGATGAAGCTAAATATATCATAGACGATTATTTGCAGTAAAATTAGTAGAAACTAGTTTCTTACTCATATAAAATCATATATTTATATGGTATGTATGTGATAAAAGGAAGGGAAAAAAAGGCTTATACATGCACTAGTCAATGGAAAATGTGAAAAGTTTAGATTCTAATAATTAATGTACCCCATAATTAAAGTCATATAATTAATGTAGCATTTCATATTCATCAATCAATTATTTGTAGATATGAAATAAATTCAAAATTTAGAATTTTGATCAAAGATTGTCTTGCTATAATATTAGTATGGATTTGTCAATGTATTTTACAAGTCATTAATTTGTTTATAGAAATCTTGTTTTGTTTATCAAGATATATAATTGTTTATGAGGTCGTAGCCTTGGGAATGAGGTCATAGCCTTGTCAGTGAGGTTGATGTCTAATGGCAAAGTTCAGGTCACAAGACAAAAGGAACCGGTTTCGAATCCCATTAATGTGGATGTTTTCCTAGTTTATTACTAGTGATTGAAAGATTTTTGTCAACATGTGTAAAAAAAAAAATCTCATTCTATCAATTAATTTTGATCTTGAATTAATTTCTCCGAAGTTTTGATTGTTGTTTTTAATTTTTTATTATTAATATTTTAAATTATAGTCATTAATTTTATAATGGTAATAATAAGTGATTCTAACTAGAAAACGGATCAATATTGTCATCATCTAGATTTGATGAATGGCATTTACCTTAAATGTTTGGTTGCTAATTAATTACACTCTTTTATTATTCAAAAAATTCAAAATTCTAAAAAATTAGGATTTTGGTCAAAACAATCAATTGTGGTCAAAACACACCCTTCAAAAGGATATATTTAAAATACCATTTACTATCTAATGTGTTATTTGAAAAAATATTTAAATAAATTGGCTTGATTTTTGCAATTCAGGATTTGAAAAGTCATTAATTACCAAGTCATTGAAAGATTTTCTAAATTAGAGTCAATTCCTATGCCTTTGTCTAAGTAAAATTCTTATGACAAATTAAGATTTAATCTATTCTTATTTAAAGGAAAGAAATCATTATTAAAAGATTTCGGAAACAATGGCATTTTCCATAAATGTTTGGTTGCCAATTAATTAAACTATTTTATTATTAAAAAAATTCAAAATTCTAGAAAATTAGGATTTTGGTCAAAACAATCAATTTGGGTAAAAGCATTTTCTCATAGAGATTTTCTAAATATAGAGTCAATTCCTACGCCTTTGTGTAAGTAAAATTCTTATGACAAATTAAGATTTAAACTATTCTTAATTAAAGGAAAGAAATCATTATTAAAAGATTTCGGAAATAATGGCATTTACCATAAATGTTTGGTTTCCAGTTAATTATACAATTTTATTATTAAAAAAATTCAAAATTCTAGAAAATTAGAATTTTGGTCAAAACAATCAATTGGGGTCAAAACATTTTCTCATAGATATTTTCTAAATTTAGAGGCAATTCCTATGCCTTTGTGTAAATAAAATTCTTATGACAAATTAAGATTTAATCTATTCTTATTTAAAGGAAAGAAATCATTATTAAAAAAAATCGGAAATAATGGCATTTACCATGAATGTTTGGTTGCCAATTAATTACTCTATTTTATTATTAAAAAAATTCAAAATTCTAAAAAATTAGGATTTTGGTCAAAACAATCAATTGGGGTCAAAACACACCCTTCAAATATATACATATATATATATATATATGTATACATATATATATATATGTATATATATATATGTATACATATATATATGTATATATATATATATATATATGTATATATATATATGTATATATATATATGTATATATATATATGTATATATATATATGTATATATATATATATATATATATATATATGTATACATATATATATGTATATATATATGTATACATATATATATGTATGCATATATATATATATATATATATATATATATATATATATATATATATATATATTAGATATTAGATTAGATCAGATATTTTTCACATAATTATAGTCAACGTAATTCAATAAAAAAATTCCTTGGCATTTAATTTAACTTTTCCGGCATATATTAAAGAAGGCAAATCTAAATTAGAAATTTTCTCTGGCAACTACTTTTGTGAGATTTTGAGGAAATGAATACAAGCTAGCAAATTTTATGATATGAAAATGAAATTTATTTTTCACTCGTATAACAAAGAAGGCAAATAATAGTAAACTAGTCAAAATTCTAAATTTTCACTTGCTATAACAATTGTTATTCTACATATATTGCTAGCCATTTTAAAATCATATATAAGCTTTCGAAATTGAATTCAAAGTTACCATAAATTTTATTACTATAAGTTTTTTGTCAGAAGACTTTAATGGCCAGATATGACAAGTTTAAAAATTACTATAATCCTATGACAAATTATGCAAATCAGTTACAAATTATCGTAAATTTATTATCATTATGTACTTACCTTTTTTGGAGATATAGAGAATTAAAACTCTAGTATATAACATGGTCTAATTATAACTAATGATGCTAACACATTCGATATTTCTCCGAAAAATACTAAGAACAATATAAAATGAGAAAATTATTTTTAATAATCTTTATCTTTTCTGCAACTCTTGTTTGTGAAGGGAAAAAAACTTGTTTCCTTTTCCCTAGAGTCTATGTATCCGTGACGAACAATCTTCCTCCAAATTCTGATCCGTTATTGGTACATTGCGCATCTAGAGATGACGAGCTTGGAAATCATGTATTGACAATAAATCAAGAATTTAAGTTTGATTTTTGTGTGAAATTTTTTCAAACCTTATTCTTTTGTACCCTTCGATGGGGTAATAAGATCTCGAGTTTTGATGTTTTTAATGCATTGTGGGTTCATAATCCTTGTAATGATACTCATTGTGATTGGGCAGCAAGGAGTGATGGTATTTATTTAGATCATCGTAAGACACCTTTTCGTTGGGTAAATAAGTGATGCAAAAGAATACAAGAATGTCTTTTTTATTAGTTTTCCTTAGTTCCTTTGAAAGTTTATTTTCTTTCAGTTTTTAAGTGTCAAGATCTTGTATAAAATTTGGTTGTAATCATAATACATTGTAATTTATTTATTTGAACTAAAATAAATATATATAAATTATTTGGATTTGTGCGTAGCACGGGAATAAGCTAGTTTTATTTACACAAAGGCATAGGAATTGCCTCTAAATTTAGAAAATATCTATGAGAAAATGTTTTGACCCCAATTGATTGTTTTGACCAAAATCCTAATTTTCTAGAATTTTGAATTTTTTTAATAATAAAATTGTATAATTAACTGGCAACCAAACATTTATGGTAAATGCCATTATTTCCGAAATCTTTTAATAATGATTTCTTTCCTTTAATTAAGAATAGATTAAATCTTAATTTGTCATAAGAATTTTACTTACACAAAGGCGTACGAATTGACTCTATATTTAGAAAATCTCTATGAGAAAATGCTTTGACCCCAATTGATTGTTTTGACCAAAATCCTAATTTTCTAGATTTTTGAATTTTTTTAATAATAAAATAGTGTAATAAATTGGCAACCAAACATTTATGGAAAATGCCATTGTTTCCGAAATCTTTTAATAATGATTTCTTTCCTTTAAATAAGAATAGATTAAATCTTAATTTGTGATAAGAATTTTACTTAGACAAAGGCATAGGAATTGACTCTAATTTAGAAAATCTCTATGAGAAAATTAAGCCTCCCCTTGCAAGGAACTTTTCTATTATCATTGACTTGGTAATTAATGACTTTTGAAATCCTGAATTGCGAAAATCAAGCCAATTTATTTAAATTTTTTTTAAATAACACATTAGATAGTAAATGGTATTTTAAATATATCCTTTTGAAAGGTGTGTTTTGACCCCAATTGATTGTTTTGACCAAAATCCTAAATTTTTAGAATTTTGAATTTTTTGAATAATAAAAGAGTGTAATTAATTAGCAACCAAACATTTAAGGTAAATGCCATTCATCAAATCTAGATGATGACAATATTGATCCGTTTTCTAGTTAGAATCACTTATTATTACCATTATAAAATTAATGACTATAATTTAAAATATTAATAATATAAAATTAAAAACAACAATCAAAACTTCGGAGAAATTAATTCAAGATCAAAATTAATTGATAGAATGAGATTTTTTTTTTTTACACATGTTGACAAAAATCTTTCATGATCTATTTATTACAACTAACAAGCATTAGATAAAATACTAATATAAATATACATAAATCATTCACATGTCTCCCTAAAATATCAATGGTTTCTCCTCTTAATATAAAAAACTATAACCTACATTTCTTATGGTAGAATTTGAGTTTTGCACATTTTTTAGTAGGCTTGTTTTGTGATAATAGAGATGAAGATGAAAAAGAGTTGATATGAAGTTGGAGTCTCTTGATATTTTGAAAGTGCTAATCCCTAAAAATTAATTGCAAAATTAAAAGAATATGCTAGAGTTTGGTTTGATGTCCACTTTCTGAATCTAAACTTGTTAACTTTATCAAACTCTAATAAACATGGACCCCTTTTATTAGAATTTTAATTATAATTAGAGGGTCATTTAAAAAAATATTATAAGATTTATATAAATAATAACATAGTACAAAAGTTTATACACATAAAAACAAGCAAGGAGAAATTTTTCAGGGGGATCCATGCACCCCCTGCTCTTAAGGTGGCTCCGCTACTGTTTATTATAATCGTTGTTTGTCATTGTTGTATTAGTTAACAAAAGCCTTTTGACCTCTAATATATTTTATGGAAAGTCAGAATATCCAATATCTCATAATAATGATGATTACAACCAAATTTTATACAAGATCTTGACACTTAAAAACTGAAAGAAAATAAACTTTCAAAGGAACTAAGGAAAACTAATAAAAAAGACATTCTTGTATTCTTTTGCATCACTTATTTACCCAACGAAAAGGTGTCTTACGATGATCTAAATAAATACCATCACTCCTTGCTGCCCAATTATGCCAGCTTATGCACAAATTATGTGAGCATCTTGAAGATGCATGAACAATTATGTGAGCATTGTAAAAATGAATGGTGGAAATATTTATTTAGTTGACAGTAGGTCGACACACACAATTCATCGAGATTGAAAATATTATCTAACTTGAACTTAGCAAAAGCAAAAGTTAATACATATTGAAGTATACTATAAAGGCTCCAGAAGAGCAAATATAAATTGTCTGGATGAGCAAATATTTTTGTAAAAGAGGCTGTGTGCTTTATAAAATCCAAAATGGATTTGTTGAATTCAAAGAAATACGTCTTGAAGAACGTATCGACGAATATCATATGGAAATTATATATACGAGGGGAATATGATACTTATACTACATCCAATATTTCATGCCAGAAAAATTTTGTTGAATAAAATCCCAGTTTTCTCATCAAAATGAATTTTGCGATCATAAGCAATGTTGGATCAGAAATTTAAGTTGAACCAGAAGTTCAATGATCCATAATATTATGAAGTGACATGATAAACTTGGTCATCCTGGAATAATTACAAATGCGCCGAATTATTACGGACATCTTTTAAAGAATCATATAATTATTTACCTCATGAGTATGTGTGTGTTGATTGCTCACAAAGAAAGTAAATTATAAGATCATCTACTGTGAAGATTGGTCATGAATCCCAAACCTTTTTATGATATTTTTAATGGGATGTATGTGGACTTACAGATCCACTTTGTGGACAATTATGTAATTTCATGGTCCTGTAAAAGTTTTTTTTTTTTGGTTTAAATATGCCTATTGTCAACACGTATCGCTTTTGTTGATATTCTTGCTCAAGTATAAGATTGAGGACAACGTTGCAACTTGTGTCAGGCTGGAAGCCTAATAATTCTCAATTAAAATTTATGACTGTGCGATTTATGTTCTGATTTTTCCACCAGAATGAACATATATGGGTCTACAAAGACGTGTCGGTTAGTTTTTATTTCCCGACTGTAATCATATATTTTAAACGCCTGACGAGGCTATAACCATATATCTTAAACGTCTGACGAGACGATATGGTTAAATCAAAATATCATGATAATTTTTTTTGAGACAGTTTTCTCGCCGTTAGGGGGAGAATTGATGATGTCATTGCATGTAGAACGGCGTGAAATTATTTTGACATGAGTTACTTGTCTCAGCTTTAGCCCTTCATATCATAATTCATTTGCTCAAACTAAATTGTCCTTTCTTAAATATACTAAAAAAATAAAATCAAAATAAAATCTGCCATTTTTACCAACATCAACCCCATACAACAGGACTTAGTTTGTTTTTTTTTCTTTTGAATTTACATTTTCAAATATAATAGATATGTTAATGTAGATATGAAATATATTTTTTTTTCATATAACGACTGTCTACAAATTTCTCTGTTACAAGAAGATATTATTCTGTTTGTCTAGCTTTTTTGAAATTGGTATGATTACTAAATTTAGTTTTTTAAAAATTTCATGGTTTTTATCATGAACATATTCCTTAATGATAATCTTACTTGACGATTCATAGTTTTGTTGGAAATATATCTCATAAATAAAAAAACCAGATAATTGAAATTTAATACCTTATCCAAATAAAATTTAGGAAATTAAAAAATATTAAATTAAAATTAAATGTGCATTCATCCAACTAATAAAATTGTGAGAAAAGGTAGAATTAATTTAATTGCCAACAATACTCCATTTAATATCTAACTAAATAGGTAGTCATACATTTTTGTTTTGTTTTGCAAGTTGTCAATATTAACAAAAAAGAAATATTTTCCTAAATCACATTGCTAATTTCCAAAAGTTATATTAATTAGAATCTAATAGCTATAATTGAGAATTCATGAATATTCAATGAATATGGCTCATTTTTTGAGTATAAATACAAAATATTTCTCCTCATAACTTCACTACAACAAGCAAATATCATCAACTAAAAAGCATTCCTATTATTATCAAGGAAAAGAAAATGGGTTACAATTCAAGTTGTTTGGTAAGTCTGGTAGTTTTGGCCCTAATAATATCTAGCAACTTGGCCCCGACAACTGCCATTTCATGCACAGAAGCCATAGAATATTTGATACCATGCGAAACCTATTTATTCGGGTGGAGCGGTATAACCGCATCTTGCTGTCAAGGTGCTCAGTCACTGGCTATTGCTTCCTTGTCAGACCGTAAATCTGTATGTCAGTGTCTTAAGCAAGCTGCATTGTCAATGAATGTTAATTTAGACAATGCCAAACAACTTCCCGCACTTTGCAAAATCAGTCTTCCATTTGAGATCCGACCTGACATTGATTGCAACGCGTAATGATTCTCTCTCTATCTCTATTTATCTCACTGTGTATATATTGATCACTTTATGAAAAACTTTGTCTTCCATATAAAATAAATCAATTTGTTTAAAATCATTGTTTTATTATTTCCATATATCTTATAATGATTGTTACTTGACATGCAGGATTCACTAGATATGATGTACGCTTGTATGGTATGTTGTTATAATTTTTTTATTAGAATTTTCGGACAATGGTTTCATGATCTTTGTTCAACTATTTTTAAAGATATAGGAATCGAATTTTTTTTTAAAGTTCTAATCCAATATTTACGTTTTCTTTCTATTTCTTCCAATTATTGATAGGAAACATTGGTGAAAGGGTGAAATTCCAAAATGCAATGACGAGAGAGATTTTTTCATCTTACTTTTTGTAATGGTCCTTGTACAAGCACACAAAATTTACACAAGATTCATGTAAATTGCAAATTATTATTTCAGGTTTCTCCACTATCAAGTTCCTAAACGATAATCCTACCTGAAAAAGATGGATTTTTTTTTTTTTTTTGTATAACAAGGAAAAACTGAGTTGAAAAAGTCTTGATTAATGCTTACTATGAATTCGGTTTTCATATTTTTTTCTTTAGACGGTGAATACATCGATACATTTGTAGTACGTAATAACTTTTCCGTTACATCATAATAATTCAAATTATTACTATCAATGTACAAAGACAAACTAAATACAATCACTAGTAATAAACTAGGAAAACATCCACATTAATGGGATTCGAAACCGGTTCCTTTTGTCTTGTGACCTGAACTTTGCCATTAGACATCAACCTCACTGACAAGGCTATGACCTCATTCCCAAGGCTACGACCTCATAAACAATTATATATCTTGATAAACAAAACAAGATTTCTATAAACAAATTAATGACTTGTAAAATACATTGACAAATCCATACTAATATTATAGCAAGACAATCTTTGATCAAAATTCTAAATTTTGAATTTATTTCATATCTACAAATAATTGATTGATGAATATGAAATGCTACATTAATTATATGACTTTAATTATGGGGTACATTAATTATTAGAATCTAAACTTTTCACATTTTCCATTGACTAGTGCATGTATAAGCCTTTTTTTCCCTTCCTTTTATCACATACATACCATATAAATATATGATTTTATATGAGTAAGAAACTAGTTTCTACTAATTTTACTGCAAATAATCGTCTATGATATATTTAGCTTCATCAATTTGCTTGGATTAGGGTATTCGTAAGTTGATCTATAAATGAATCAGAATTTTCATTTTACTTGTGTGAATATAATCTTTATATTTTCACCTTTCATCACCGATCTACCATAAAAATCTCTTACTCTAAATATGCCTTTTTAGTTTCCAAAAGCTTTAATCTAATCTGAGGCATATCGAACAAATTATAAGCTAAACCCTTTAATCTATTAAGATATTTAGCCTAATTATTTTCGAATCCATGCCATCACTATAAGTTCCTCATATTTCTTTCAATCCTAATACACATAATATGCATAAATAATCATAACACTAATATGAAATATGTTAATCTGGAAAAAATAAATTTTGTATTATTGGAGATTGTGTGTCATGTATTTAGTAATACTAGGATATTCTATTCAACAAAAATTACACTGAAAGTTTTGCATAGGTTTCTCATAACACGATGGAGTATCTTGCAATTATGCCTATAAATGACCTCCTTTAGCCCTTCATATCATAATTCATTTGCTCAAACTAAATTGTCCTTTCTTAAATATACTAAAAAAATAAAATCAAAATTAAATCTGCCATTTTTACCAACATCAACCCCATACAACAGGACTTAGTTTGTTTTTTTTTCTTTTGAATTTACATTTTCAAATATAATAGATATGTTAATGTAGATATGAAATATATTTTTTTTTTCATATAACGACTGTCTACAAATTTCTCTGTTACAAGAAGATATTATTCTGTTTGTCTAGCTTTTTTGAAATTGGTATGATTACTAAATTTAGTTTTTTAAAAATTTCATGGTTTTTATCATGAACATATTCCTTAATGATAATCTTACTTGACGATTCATAGTTTTGTTGGAAATATATCTCATAAATAAAAAAACCAGATAATTGAAATTTAATACCTTATCCAAATAAAATTTAGGAAATTAAAAAATATTAAATTAAAATTAAATGTGCATTCATCCGACTAATAAAATTGTGAGAAAAGGTAGAATTAATTTAATTGCCAACAATACTCCATTTAATATCTAACTAAATAGGTAGTCATACATTTTTGTTTTGTTTTGCAAGTTGTCAATATTAACAAAAAAGAAATATTTTCCTAAATCACATTGCTAATTTCCAAAAGTTATATTAATTAGAATCTAATAGCTATAATTGAGAATTCATTAATATTCAATGAATATGGCTCATTTTTTGAGTATAAATACAAAACATTTCTCCTCATAACTTCACTACAACAAGCAAATATCATCAACTAAAAAGCATTCCTATTATTATCAAGGAAAAGAAAATGGGTTACAATTCAAGTTGTTTGGTAAGTCTGGTAGTTTTGGCCCTAATAATATCTAGCAACTTGGCCCCGACAACTGCCATTTCATGCACAGAAGCCATAGAATATTTGATACCATGCGAAACCTATTTATTCGGGTGGAGCGGTATAACCGCATCTTGCTGTCAAGGTGCTCAGTCACTGGCTATTGCTTCCTTGTCAGACCGTAAATCTGTATGTCAGTGTCTTAAGCAAGCTGCATTGTCAATGAATGTTAATTTAGACAATGCCAAACAACTTCCCGCACTTTGCAAAATCAGTCTTCCATTTGAGATCCGACCTGACATTGATTGCAACGCGTAATGATTCTCTCTCTATCTCTATTTATCTCACTGTGTATATATTGATCACTTTATGAAAAACTTTGTCTTCCATATAAAATAAATCAATTTGTTTAAAATCATTGTTTTATTATTTCCATATATCTTATAATGATTGTTACTTGATATGCAGGATTCACTAGATATGATGTACGCTTGTATGGTATGTTGTTATAATTTTTTTATTAGAATTTTCGGACAATGATTTCATGATCTTTGTTCAACTATTTTTAAAGATATAGGAATCGATTTTTTTTTAAAGTTCTAATCCAATATTTACATTTTCTTTCTATTTCTTCCAATTATTGATAGGAAACATTGGTGAAAGTGTGAAATTCCAAAATGCAATGACGAGAGAGATTTTTTCATCTTACTTTTTGTAATGGTCCTTGTACAAGCACACAAAATTTACACAAGATTCATGTAAATTGCAAATTATTATTTCAGGTTTCTCCACTATCAAGTTCCTAAACGATAATCCTACTTGAAAAAGATGGATTTTTTTTTTTTTGTATAACAAGGAAAAACTGAGTTGAAAAAGTCTTGATTAATGCTTACTATGAATTCACTTTTCATATTTTTTTCTTTAGACGGTGAATACATCGATACATTTGTAGTACGTAATAACTTTTCCGTTACATCATAATAATTCAAATTATTACTATCAATGTACAAAGACAAACTAAATACAATCACTAGTAATAAACTAGGAAAACATCCACATTAATGGGATTCGAAACCGGTTCCTTTTCGTCTTGTGATCTGAACTTTGCCATTAGACTTCAACCTCACTGACAAGGCTATGACCTCATTCCCAAGGCTACGACCTCATAAACAATTATATATCTTGTTAAACAAAACAAGATTTCTATAAACAAATTAATGACTTGTAAAATACATTGACAAATCCATACTAATATTATAGCAAGACAATCTTTGATCAAAATTCTAAATTTTGAATTTATTTCATATCTACAAAATAATTGATTGATTAATATGAAATGCTACATTAATTATATGACTTTAATTATGGGGTACATTAATTATTAGAATCTAAACTTTTCACATTTTCCATTGACTAGTGCATGTATAAGCCTTTTTTTCCCTTCCTTTTATCACATATATACCATATAAATATATGAATTTATATGAGTAAGAAACTAGTTTCTACTAATTTTACTGCAAATAATCGTCTATGATATATTTAGCTTCATCAATTTGCTTGGATTAGGGTATTCGTAAGTTGATCTATAAATGAATCAGAATTTTCATTTTACTTGTGTGAATATAATCTTTATATTTTCACCTTTCATCACCTATCTACCATAAAAATCTCTTACTCTAAATATGCCTTTTTAGTTTCCAAAAGCTTTAATCTATTCTGAGGCATATCGAACAAATTATAAGCTAAACCCTTTAATCTATTAAGATATTTAGCCTAATTATTTTCGAATCCATGCCATCACTATAAGTTCCTCATATTTCTTTCAATCCTAATACACATAATATGCATAAATAATCATAACACTAATATGAAATATGTTAATCTGGAAAAAATAAATTTTGTATTATTGGAGATTGTGTGTCATGTATTTAGTAATACTAGGATATTCTATTCAACAAAAATTACACTGAAAGTTTTGCATAGGTTTCTCATAACACGATGGAGTATCTCGCAATTATGCCTATAAATGACCTCCTTTACCCCTTCATATCATAATTCATTTGCTCAAACTAAATTGTAATTTTAAAAATTTCATGGTTTTTATCATAAACATATTCCTTAATGATAATCTTACTTGATGATTCATAGTTTTGTTGGAAATATATCTCATAAATAAAAAAACAAGATAATTGAAATTTAATACCTTATCCAAATACAATTTAGGAAATTAAAAAATATTAAATTAAAATTAAATGTGCATTCATCCAACTAATAAAATTGTGAGAAAATGTAGAATTAATTTAATTGCCAGCAATACTCCATTTAATATCTAACTAAATAGGTAGTCATACATTTTTGTTTTGTTTTGCAAGTTGTCAATATTAACAAAAAAGAAATATTTTCCTAAATCACATTGCTAATTTCCAAAAGTTATATTAATTAGAATCTAATAGCTATAACAATTGAGAATTCATGAATATTCAATGAATATGGCTCATTTTTTGAGTATAAATACAAAACATTTCTCCTCATAACTTCACTACAACAAGCAAATATCATCAACTAAAATGCATTCCTATTATTATCAAGGAAAAGAAAATGGGTTACAATTCAAGTTGTTTGGTAAGTCTGGTAGTTTTGGCCCTAATAATATCTAGCAACTTGGCCCCGACAACTGCCATTTCATGCACAGAAGCCATAGAATATTTAATACCATGCGAAACCTATTTATTCGGGTGGAGCGGTATAACCGCATCTTGCTGTCAAGGTGCTCAGTCACTGGCTATTGCTTCCTTGTCAGACCGAAAATCTGTATGTCAGTGTCTTAAGCAAGCTGCATTGTCAATGAATGTTAATTTAGACTATGCCAAACAACTTCCCGCACTTTGCAAGATCAGTCTTCCATTTGAGATCCGACCTGACATTGATTGCAACGCGTAATGATTCTCTCTCTATCTCTATCTATCTCACTGTGTATATATAGATAACTTTATGAAAAACTTTGTCTTCCATATAAAATAAATCAATTTGTTTAAAATCATTGTTTTATTATTTCCATATATCTTATAATGATTGTTACTTGATATGCAGGATTCACTAGATATGATGTACGCTTGTATGGTATGTTGTTATAATTTTTTTATTAGAATTTTCGGACAATGATTTCATGATCTTTGTTCAACTATTTTTAAAGATATAGGAATCGAATTTTTTTTTAAAGTTCTAATCCAATATTTACGTTTTCTTTCTATTTCTTCCAATTATTGATAGGAAACATTGGTGAAAGAGTGAAATTCCAAAATGCAATGACGAGAGAGATTTTTTCATCTTACTTTTTGTAATGGTCCTTGTACAAGCACACAAAATTTACACAAGATTCATGTAAATTACAAATTATTATTTCAGGTTTCTCCACTATAAAGTTCCTAAACGATAATCCTACTTGAAAAAGATGGATTTTTTTTTTTTGTATAACAAGGAAAAATTGAGTTGAAAAAGTTTTGATTAATGCTTACTATGAATTCGCTTTTCATATTTTTTTCTTTAGACGGTGAATACATCGATACATTTGTAGTACGTAATAACTTTTCCGTTACATCATAATAATTCAAATTATTACTATCAATGTACAAAGACAAACTAAATACAATCACTAGTAATAAACTAGGAAAACATCCACATTAATGGGATTCGAAACCGGTTCCTTTTCGTCTTGTGACCTGAACTTTGCCATTAGACTTCAACCTCACTGACAAGGCTATGACCTCATTCCCAAGGCTACGACCTCATAAACAATTATATATCTTGATAAACAAAACAAGATTTCTATAAACAAATTAATGACTTGTAAAATACATTGACAAATCCATACTAATATTATAGCAAGACAATCTTTGATCAAAATTCTATATTTTGAATTTATTTCATATCTACAAAATAATTGATTGATTAATATGAAATGCTACATTAATTATATGACTTTAATTATGGGGTACATTAATTATTAGAATCCAAACTTTTCACATTTTCCATTGACTAGTGTATGTATAAGCCTTTTTTTCCCTTCCTTTTATCACATACATACCATATAAATATATGATTTTATATGAGTAAGAAACTAGTTTCTACTAATTTTACTGGAAATAATCGTCTATGATATATTTAGCTTCATCAAATTTGCTTGGATTAGGGTATTCGTAAGTTGATCTATAAATGAATCAGAATTTTCATTTTACTTGTGTGAATATAATCTTTATATTTTCACCTTTCATCACCGATCTACCATAAAAATCTCTTACTCTAAATATGCCTTTTTAGTTTCCAAAAGCTTTAATCTATTCTGAGGCATATCGAACAAATTATAAGCTAAACCCTTTAATCTATTAAGATATTCAGCCTAATTATTTTCGAATCCATGCCATCACTATAAGTTCCTCATATTTCTTTCAATCCTAATACACATAATATGCATAAATAATCATAACATTAATATGAAATATGTTAATCTGGAAAAAATAAATTTTGTATTATTGGAGATTGTGTGTCATGTATTTAGTAATACTAGGATATTCTATTCAACAAAAATTACACTGAAAGTTTTGCATAGGTTTCTCATAACACGATGGAGTATCTCGCAATTATGCCTATAAACGACCTCCTTTAGCTCTTCATATCATAATTCATTTGCTCAAACTAAATTGTCCTTTCTTAAATATACTAAAAAAATAAAATCAAAATTAAATCTGCTATTTTTACCAACATCAACCCCATACAACAGGACTTAGTTTGTTTTTTTTTTCTTTTGAATTTACATTTTCAAATATAATAGATATATTATATTGGGATATATATATCCACACACACACACACACAAGTGTATATATATATATATTTTTTTTTTCATATAACGACTGTCTACAAATTTCTCTGTTACAAGAAGATATTATTCTATTTGTCTAGCTTTTTTGAAATTGGTATGATTACTAAATTTAGTTTTTTAAAAATTTCATGGTTTTTATCATGAACATATTCCTTAATGATAATCTTACTTGATGATTCATAGTTTTGTTGGAAATATATCTCATAAATAAAAAAACCAGATAATTGAAATTTAATACCTTATCCAAATACAATTTAGGAAATTAAAAAATATTAAATTAAAATTAAATGTGCATTCATCCAACTAATAAAATTGTGAGAAAAGGTAGAATTAATTTAATTGCCAGAAATACTCCATTTAATATCTAATTAAATAGGTAGTCATACATTTTTGTTTTGTTTTGCAAGTTGTCAATATTAACAAAAAAGAAATATTTTCCTAAATCACATTGCTAATTTCCAAAAGTTATATTAATTAGAATCTAATAGCTATAACAATTAAGAATTCATGAATATTCAATGAATATGGCTCATTTTTTGAGTATAAATACAAAACATTTCTCCTCATAGCTTCACTACAACAAGAAAATATCATCAACTAAAAAGCATTCCTATTATTATCAAGGAAAAGAAAATGGGTTACAATTCAAGTTGTTTGGTAAGTCTGGTAGTTTTGGCCCTAATAATATCTAGCAACTTGGCCCCGACAACTGCCATTTCATGCACATAAGCCATAGAATATTTGATACCATGCGAAACCTATTTATTCGGGTGGAGCGGTATAACCGCATCTTGCTGTCAAGGTGCTCAGTCACTGGCTATTGCTTCCTTGTCAGACCGTAAATATGTATGTCAGTGTCTTAAGCAAGCTGCATTGTCAATGAATGTTAATTTAGACAATGCCAAACAACTTCCCGCACTTTGCAAAATCAGTCTTCCATTTGAGATCCGACCTGACATTGATTGCAACGCGTAATGATTCTCTCTCTATCTCTATCTATCTCACTGTGTATATATTGATCACTTTATGAAAAACTTTGTCTTCCATATAAAATAAATCAATTTGTTTAAAATCATTGTTTTATTATTTCCATATATCTTATAATGATTGTTACTTGATATGCAGGATTCACTAGATATGATGTACGCTTGTATGGTATGTTGTTATAATTTTTTTATTAGAATTTTCGGACAATGATTTCATGATCTTTGTTCAACTATTTTTAAAGATATAGGAATCAAATTTTTTTTTAAAGTTCTAATCCAATATTTACGTTTTCTTTCTATTTCTTCCAATTATTGATAGGAAACATTGGTGAAAGGGTCAAATTCAAAAATGCAATGACGAGAGAGATTTTTTCATCTTACTTTTTGTAATGGTCCTTGTACAAGCACACAAAATTTACACAAGATTCACGTAAATTGCAAATTATTATTTCAGGTTTCTCCACTATCAAGTTCCTAAAAGATAATCCTATTTGAAAAAGATGGATTTTTTTTTTTTTGTATAACAAGGAAAGATTGAGTTGAAAAAGTCTTGCTTAATGCTTACTATGAATTCGCTTTTCATATTTTTTTCTTTAGACGGTGAATACAACGATACATTTGTAGTACGTAATAACTTTTCCGTTACATCATAATAATTCAAATTATTACTATCAATGTACAAAGACAAACTAAATACAATCACTAGTAATAAACTAGGAAAACATCCACATTAATGGGATTCGAAACCGATTCCTTTTGTCTTGTGACCTGAACTTTGCCATTAGACTTCAACCTCACTGACAAGGCTATGACCTCATTCCCAAGGCTACGACCTCATAAAAAATTATATATCTTGATAAACAAAACAAGATTTCTATAAACAAATTAATGACTTGTAAAATACATTGACAAATCCATACTAATATTATAGCAAGACAATCTTTGATCAAAATTCTAAATTTTGAATTTATTTCATATCTACAAAATAATTGATTGATTAATATGAAATGCTACATTAATTATATGACTTTAATTATGGGGTACATTAATTATTAGAATCTAAACTTTTCACATTTTCCATTGACTAGTGCATGTATAAGCCTTTTTTTCCCTTCCTTTTATCACATACATACCATATAAATATATGATTTTATATGAGTAAGAAACTAGTTTCTACTAATTTTACTGCAAATAATCGTCTATGATATATTTAGCTTCATCAATTTGCTTGGATTAGGGTATTCGTAAGTTGATCTATAAATGAATCTGAATTTTCATTTTACTTGTGTGAATATAATCTTTATATTTTCACCTTTCATCACCTATCTACCATAAAAATCTCTTACTCTAAATATGCCTTTTTAGTTTCCAAAAGCTTTAATCTATACTGAGGCATATCGAACAAATTATAAGCTAAACCCTTTAATCTATTAAGATATTTAGCCAAATTATTTTCGAATCCATGCCATCACTATAAGTTCCTCATATTTCTTTCAATCCTAATACACATAATATGCATAAATAATCATAACACTAATATGAAATATGTTAATCTGGAAAAAATAAATTTTGTATTATTGGAGATTGTGTGTCATGTATTTAGTAATACTAGGATATTCTATTCAACAAAAATTACACTGAAAGTTTTGCATAGGTTTCTCATAACACGATGGAGTATCTCGCAATTATGCCTATAAATGACCTCCTTTAGCCCTTCATATCATAATTCATTTGCTCAAACTAAATTGTCCTTTCTTAAATATACTAAAAAAATAAAATCAAAATTAAATCTGCCATTTTTACCAACATCAACCCCATACAACAGGACTTAGTTTGTTTTTTTTTTCTTTTGAATTTACATTTTCAAATATAATAGATATATTATATTGGGATATATATATCCACTCACACACACACACAAATGTATATATATATATATATATATATATATATATATATATATATATATATATATATATATATATATATATTATTTTGTGATTGTAAGGATATTTTAGTCATTCCAAAGCAAAGAGTTCGATGTTAATCTCCTAGTGTTAAACCTGATAAAGCTACTGATCTGACCTGCTGCTAAACCTGAAGAGGTCATCAAGTCTGATGATGACAAAAAGAGGGAAGAGAAAAGGGAAGAATCAACCAAGGAAACCTCTACTGAAGCCAACAAGACTGATAAAGCTACTGATCTGACCAAAACAGCTGAAGAAGAACTTGGAAAGGTTCAAGGCAAAGACAAGTCTGAAGAAGAGACCAAGGAAGAAACCAAAGCTGACGAAGTAATGGTTGAATCCAAAGACTCTGCTGCTGATCAATCAGAACCTTTAACTAAGTACAAAAATACAGAATCAGCTAGGAATGCGATGGAACTTCTAAGAGAGCAGGAACTCAAAGAGAAAATGGAAGCTGCTAAAGAAGTCATCCTAGGTGAAGAAGCTGATGAAGATGAAGAAGAAGATGATGAGGAATCATCTTATGAGTATGAAGAAGTGCTTGAAGAATCTGATGAAGAAGCTGATAGTTAGAACTTGTAAAATCTTTGTAATCAGTTTACTTTATCCATTCTTCAGACATCTCATCTGTTGAACTTGTACTTGTAACTATTTTCAAATATTAATAAACAGACAAGTTCAATCCAATATACTTTTTCTATCTCAGAAAATTTTGAGGATTACAATCTTTAGTTTAGGTATTTTAACAGGTACTTAGCTGAAGTTTTGTCATCATCAAAAAGGGGGAAATTGTTGGATAAGAATGAAGATGAAGGCACTAAAGATAATTTGCTAAGGGAGGTTTTGAAGATTTCCAAAACTTCAAGATTGGCTAAGTATGGGTTTACTTAGCTGATGATCCCTTTGAAGAAATTTTGACTAAGTAATGAAGACATCAGAAGAGTCAAATTTCAAGGTCCAAGACTTCTGATCTGCTGAAGGAATGTTATCAGACTGATGAAGATCAGCCGACTCAAATCAGATTTGTTCAAGTTTGAGATCAGCTTAGTTCGCCATCAGACGTGCAAATTCCGACAGCCAAGTGGAAAGGATCATAAAGTCTTCCCAACGATAATAAATGCCCCTTGGAGTAATAAATGCTGAAGTACAAGGTTATTAAAGACAAATGATTGAAGAAGTGCTTCGCATCAGCTGGGTGCATTTAATGCTGCCTGCAGAATAGTACTGTTGACAGTACGGACAGACTGCAAAAGAGCCGTTCGCGGATTTTAAGGACCAGTACTCGAGGAATTTGAATCTTGTCTCTCTTCAACGGACATTTTAAGTATAAATAGCTGAAAGAGACGAAGAGATTGCAAGCAACACACTTTCTGAGAGAAATTTTGAAGCAGAACTCTTAAGTCTCAAGAACAGCTCACTCATCAGCTTAGTCATCTGTTGACGAAAAGCGAAGTTGAAGATCAAAGAAAAATACATCTTCTGAGTGAATTTGTAAACCTGAGTGTTGTGAGAAGTAGATATCCATCTTTGTGAGTGATATTACTTCGGAGAGTAGGAGTTTCTAAGTGATTTCCTACTGCGCACTTGTGGCCTTTTCATTTGTTGATTGGCGCAAGCAGAGTATACTGTAAACTTTGTGATTATAGTATAACCCAAGATATTTGTGACTTGGACGAGTGGATTAAAGGATATTTACATCCATATAACCACTATAAAAATACTTGTGTTTTTACATTGCTTTTACACTTGCATATTTTCTGATTGCATAAAAACACTACTTAACTGTTGGAAAAGACATTAAAAGGAGTTTATAAAACTGGGGAAACACTTTTCAAACTACTGAGATTACTTGTGAAGAACACTTTGAAAAAATCCGCTGCAAGTACTCTAAGTATTAAAACTGATTTTGACAAAATCAGCTAAGTAATTATCAGACGAGTGGTCATCAAATCTGTTCAAAGATTTGTTCGCAAACAGACTTTTAACTTACTACTCTGATCAGCTTAGTCTGCTCACTGTTAAAGAAAAGTTTTAAAGTTAAAATTTGGAAGAAAATTTTAAAGAGGTTTATTCACCCCCCCTCTAAACCTCATCTGACCACTTGGGACCAACAAGTGGTATCAGAGCAGGTGGTTCATTAGAATCAGCTGCCTGATCAACGAGCTTGATCCTAGTGTTTTTCAAAGGTTTTCAAACTTTTTCAAAAGAGCATATTTTTGAAAAATCAAAACTTTTTGAAAAATGGACTGTATCAGCCATGTTCCCCACATTGCTGGTATGTCGTTTGAAGATTGGAAGATCAGAATGGAGATCTTCTTAGCTGCCTATAATGATAACATGTACACATGTATCATAAAAGGTCCATCCAAATTCACCAAGACCATTATAGTTGATGAAGCTGAACTGGTGGTGGAAAAAGACTTAACAGAGATGACAGCCGAAGAGATAAAGCTGTTCAATCTGGATAAAGTTGGCCGTTTCATCATGACCAAAGCCCTGGACAATGATCGGTTTGACAAAGTCAAACATTGCAAAACTGCAAAAGAGATGTGGGATAAGGTTCGTGACATGAGTGAAGGAAACGACGCCATCAAAGAGCATCAGCTCAGTGTTGCCTTGGAGAAGCTGGACAACTTCAAGATGAAATCTGGAGAGACCATTGATCAGATGGATACCAGGTTTACCAGAACATTGAATGAAGTTCTAAAGCTGGGAAAGACCTTCATTGACAAGGAGATCACCGTCAGAGTTCTGAAGGCTTTGCCTCCCAAGTTCAACATGAAGGTGACAGCAATGGAAGAGTCAAGAGATCTGGGAAAGATTTCTCTTACAGAGCTGTTCTCCGTACTCAAGGCGTATGAGTATAAACTACCAAGAATGGGTGTTGAAGAAACCTCAACTTCAAGTCCCACAGCTGCACTTGTTGCTGCTGAAAATCCTAGAAGGCCAGCTCACAAAAGCAAAGACGTGGACTCATCAGATGAAGCCACAATACTCAACAAAAAGGAGTACACTGCTGGAGACGTTGCATTGCTGATGAACAACTTCAAAAAGTTCTACAGACGAAAAATGAAGAACAAATATAACAATGCTTCTACTTCTAACCCTACTTCTTCTTCTCAGGATAAGGATTCTTATAAATCTAAGATGATGTGCTATAATTGCAGGAAACTGGGTCATTTCATTAGAGACTGCCCATATCCTAAAGCTGAGAAGTATACTGAAGAAGAAAAGAGAATCAGAAAAGAAAGAAAGCATCAGAAAGCTAAGGCGATGGTAGCAGAAGCAGAAAAGCCAGCTGCCGTTTACTCATCTGATTCAGATTCTGACACTTCTGACGAAGAGTCTTCTGATGAAGAGAGCCCTGCCCTTCTCTGCCTGATGGCTAAGGAATCTGATGACTCTGAGGATAGTGAGGTAACTCCTCTTGAGAATGAACTATTTAGTTCATTTGAACAAATGATGCTTAACAATACTACTATTGCTGAAGCATACAAAAAGCTTAAGGAAGAGATGATATTGCTAAAAGAGCAAAACAGTTCACTGAAACTCTCAGCTGAAAAGCCTAGAGAATCAACTGAATATAAACTGCTTGAGCAAGAACATGAGTCTCTGAAAGCTGAATGTGAAGTCTATAAAGGAAAAATCATGGAGCTTGAGAAAGTCATTGAGTCTCATGAGAAGTCATCTGTTGCATCCACTCACATGTCTAGTAAACAGAAGACACCTTTAGATCAGGATAAGCAAGAATTGAATCATACTGAGAAATTCATATCTGCTAACAATAGTAAGGTCATCCTGTATGTTTAAACTGCTAGACCTGCTTCACCTGAGAAAGTATTAAAGGAGACGAAAACTCCTAAGGCTAAAAAGAGCAAAGAGCCTAGTGTAGGAAAACAGACTAGTAAGCCTAAACAGAAGAGTCATAGGAAGTCTTCTGATAAGGTTAAAACTAATCAGACTAGTGATAAAACTAAGTCGTCTGTTAATGAGCAAGCAAGTAGTAAACCAATGAAGCATAAGAATAAGAAAAATCAAAATGCTTGGTATGGAAATGAGTCTTATTATGTGCAACCTGCTGCATATCATCCTATGTATCATGCACCTCAATTTCCAACTTACTATGCACCATATCCTGCTCATCCAATGCATGCATATCCTCCTTATCATGCATCTTACTCTGCATTTGAACATTATCCTTATCATGCTGATCATCAACAATATGACAAATCTGATGAACGTGGTAAAGGCAAAGCTGTTCATACTCCTGTTGAAACTCAGAAACCTAAGAAGCCTAAGACTTCATCATCTTGGGTTGTCAAAGGTGGAACTAATCCTTCAGGACCCTCTCAATAAGGGTACCTAAAACAATTTTATTTTGTTTTGTAGGTTAGGATTAGGAGTAGGAGTAAAGTAGAGAAAATCTGGTACTTGGACAGTGGCTGTTCAAGACACATGTGTGGAAACATACATGAGCTGACGGATGCAGTTGCTGTGGATGGTCCAAAAGTTACTTTTGGGGACAGCAAAGAAGGCAAGATTAAAGCTAAAGGAAGATTAATCAAAGGAAACATAGAGATATCTGACGTCTCATATGTTAAAGGCCTCAAATATAATCTGCTGAGCATAAGTCAATTTTGTGACAAAGGATATTCAGTCATCTTCTCAACAGATAAGTGCTACGTTGAACAGATTGGTACAAAGAAGGTAATTTTATCTGGAAGACGACAAGGGAATGTCTACATAGTCGACTGGAATTCTGCTGACAAGAATTCAAACATCTGTTTGGTGGCATCAACACCAAGTGAAGTTAGTTGGCTGTGGCACAAAATAATGAATCATGTGAATTTCAAGACCATCAACGGATTAATCAAGAATAATCTGGTAGAAGGAATTCCAAAGACAGTCATGAGCAAAGATAAGCTTTGTGACGCTTGTCAGAAGGGTAAACAAATCAAGTCATCGTTCAAAAGCAAGAAGCATCAATCTTCTGGAAGAATATTGGAGCTGCTACATATGGACTTATTTGGACCCATTGATCCAGTCAGCAATGGTGGAAAGAAATACTGCCTAGCTGTTGTGGATGACTATTCAAGATATACTTGGGTGATATTCATGAAAAAGAAAAGTGAAACCAAGGAACATCTTACTAATCTGATGGAGCAGATCCAGAATGAGAAGAGCATAAAGATATTGAAGATCAGATCAGATAGAGGGACAGAGTTTACAAACTCTACTGTTGAAGAGTATTGTAATATCAAAGGAATACATCATGAGTATTCAGCTGCTAGAACCCCTCAACAAAATGGTGTTGCTGAAAGGAGAAACAGAACACTGAAGGAAGCTGTCAGAACCATGATAGCTGAAGCTAAACTGCCTCAAAGATTTTGGGTAGAAGCAACAAACACAGCATGTTTTACCCAAAACAGATGCATGATCAAAAAGTACCAAAACAAGACTCCATATGAAGTTTGGAACAACAGGAAGCCAAACATTCATTACTTTAAGATTTTTGGTTGTAAATGCTATGTTTTAAATAATGGTAAAAATCACCTTACTGCATTTGCAGAAAAGGCTGATGAAGCTGTTTTTGTAGGATACTCAACTGTTAGTAAAGCTTATAGAGTGTTTAACAAAAGAACATTACTAATAGAAGAATCCATTCATGTAGTATTTGATGAGCCAAATCAATCTTCTAAAAAGAATCAAAGTATTAATCAAGATCTGTCTACTGATTTACAGAAGTTGAATGTTGGAAATAATGAAGAATATGTTCCCATCATACTACCTGATCTCAACCCAGCTGATAACTCAAGTGCTGTTCAAAATCACAGTGCTGATTGTCTAACAGACGAGTTGCAAACAGCTGATAGACCAGAGACTGTTCAACAGACAACAAATGTTCAACAGACTACTACTGGATCTCCAACAGTAGTGTTGCAAGATCAAGACAAAAGACAACATTATGATTTGCAACCTGATCTCAGATGGCTCAGAAATCACCCACCAGAGTTAGTGATTGGTGATCCTTTAGACAGAGTGAAAACAAGAAGAGCTGCTGCACAAGATGCTATGTTTGCTAGTTTTCTATCTCAAATTGAGCCTAAACAGATTGAAGAAGCTCTTAGTGATTCCAACTGGATTGAAGCTATGCAAGAAGAGCTAAATCAATTTGAAAGGAATGAAGTCTGGTACTTAGTTCCTAGACCAAGTCATCAAAGAGTCATTGGCACTAAATGGGTATTCAGAAATAAGATGAATGAAGATGGTGAAGTCACCAGAAACAAAGCAAGATTAGTGGCCAAAGGTTACTGCCAAGAAGAAGGCATTGACTTTGGTGAAACGTTTGCACCAGTAGCAAGACTAGAGGCAATCAGACTCTTTCTTGCCTATGCTGCTCACAAGAATTTCACCGTCTATCAGATGGATGTGAAATCAGCTTTTCTCAATGGAGAATTGCAAGAAGAAGTTTACGTTGAACAACCACCTGGTTTTGAAGTCTATCAAGAAGAAGACAAGGTGTATCGTCTGAAGAAAGCCCTCTATGGACTGAAACAGGCTCCAAGAGCATGGTATGATACCTTATCTGATTTTCTTTTAATTAAAGGATTTCGCAAAGGTAAAGTTGACAAGACCTTGTTCACTATTGAATGGGAAGAACATATTTTGCTTGTGCAAATTTATGTGGACGATATTATTTTTGGTTCAACTAACCAACAGATGTGTGACAAGTTCTCAAAGCTGATGCAGAACAAGTTTGAAATGAGCATGATGGGAGAACTTAATTATTTTCTTGGTTTGCAAGTTAGACAGTTGCCTGATGGAATTTTCATCAGCCAAGCAAAATACACAAAGGATCTGTGCAAGAAATTTGGTATGGAAATGATAACGCCATGAAAATGTCGTTATTACCTATCTCTTTAAGCCCAAAACATCTTGTTTTGATTCGAGTTTTTGTGTGTCTTCTCGTGTTTTCGTTTCTTTTGTGTTTTTGGCCCCTTTGTTTGGCCTTTGTTCGTCTTTTGTGTTTTTGTTCTCGTATTGATCGTTTTCTCCGTGGTTTGTAGGTATTAACATCATAGAGAGATTCGGAGTTGCGTATCAATGATGCGAGTCGCTCTACCCACCCCGCAAGTCAAGCTTGAGCTTCAAAGGAATTAGAACCCGGAGCGAATTGTACAAGAATGTAGATAGCTTCTCACTAGAAAATGCATAAATATTTCATGGATTATCCAAATGAGCTGAATTTTGGATATGTTATAGATGAGTGAGTTAGCTACGCTACGGACTTTACGTATCCGGATTCGGAGTTCGGAATCAAAAGATATGCTGCTCGGAAGAAAGTGCGGCAGAGCAGAAAATTTGCAGGAACCTACGGCCTAAACCTCGCCGCGGCGAGGTTGGACCTCGCCGCGGCGAGGTCCCTGCTACCAGCAGATTTTTTGCTGCGGGAAAGGCAGGGGGCTTTTGGTATTATCCCCCTTTGATCCCACTTGTATTTTTAGGCATCTTGGGGGACTTTTTGGCCTTAGTTGCTTAGTTTGGAGGGTAACTTAGGCATGATGAACTTGTTGTTCCTCTAGGTTAGAGGCTTAAAGGTGGAATCATTCAACCAACTTACACCATTCTACACTTTACACTTTCCTCTTGCCTCTTTTGAAGAAAAGAGAAGGGTTTGCACTTTGGAAAGAAGAACAAACACTTGGACTCCCCATTGAAGATAAAAAGGTTTGAGGGAGAAGTAGTTGAAGATCTCCACCACTAAGCTTACTCTAACTCTTTTACTTTGTTCATTTACATTGATGTCTTTTAATGTAATGAATGATATATTTATTGTTATGAGTAGCTAATCTCCTTTATTCTATGTTTTTATTGATCCTATGTTTGGTTCTTGATTCTTGATTAAATGATGAGTTAATGGTTGTTGCTATACTTGTATACAAGTGTTTGTTAAACTAGTTTGAGCTTTTGTCAACTTGTGGTTAGGCCAACCATAGGATGAAATGGATTGATCTTTAATTGCTAGACATAGTTGATTAAAGATTAGATTATGAAACTAGGTTGTGAATTGATTTTAGGATAGAAATATACCTAGGTCATTTCATGTTCTTATAAGGTTTGAGAATTAAAGCATCACTTAGGCTTAATCCTTTTAGACATAAATTGGATTAGTCTACTTTGGTAGGTTCGTACGATATCGAAAGATACGTATGAATATTTTATGAAATCTTGAACAACAAACATAAGTGTAGTTGTCAATTGTTAAGTCGTTTATCTTGAATTGAACTAGGTGACGTAAAATCGTAGAAGCCTTTACATATATTAAGTCAAGTGTTAGTTCCCTTAGTCACCTTAATTGAGTTGTAGTATCAAAACCACCATCACCTCACCAAACTCAACTTACAAATCTAAGTCGAAGTAACAAGACGTTAGTTGGTAATTAATTGAACAATTCCTCGTGGGTTCGACACTCCTTATCACTTTATTACTTGTAACGACCGTATACTTGCGTAGTCTACGCACTCGTATTTGGAGCGTAACAAGTTTTTGGCGCCGTTGCCGGGGAGTTGTAACGATTGTTTGCCAATTTATATTCTTGTATATCTTAACTTGGATTTGCTATTTACGTTGTGATCTTTGTCTTCCTAGGTACGATGACCTACAATGATTGCTATCCAAGGTCAACCGAGGGGCGATCACTTTGTTATTGTATGCATTGCATGGGGGAGAGCACAATCGCCGGTTGCCCAATGAGTCCAACTCATTTTCAATATGGGAATTCATACATGGGTAATCATTATGAGCCGAGTCCCCCTTACAATAGCTACAATATCGAATGGGGAGATAACCCGTATTATCCAAGGAACAATGAGTGGGGAGGTGGACCACACTCGGATATGATGATGACTACTTCATTCATCCAACCGAACTATCATGAATATTTTCAACCTCCGGTAGAAGCAAAATCATCTTTGGAAGAAGCATTCACTATGTTCATGGAGCACACCACCAAATACATGGTTGACAATGATTCTAAATTGGAAGAAGTTTCCAAACAATTGCAAGAAGACTCGAGGACATTAAGGGATCTTCAAACACAAATGGAGCAAATCTCACAAGCTTTATTAATAAGATCCCCTGGAACTTTGCCGAGTACAATCGAATCAGTTGCTCCTAATGAAAGTTTTAATGAACCGAGTGAAATGTTCGAAACAAATGGGTTTCATACTAGAGAGGAAGAACAAGGTGGATCGAAAGAGCTTGCAAAGGACGATAAGTTCATCATGGATGAAGGGTTTGATCAAAAGGTCTTCAAATATTCTTATGTGGACTTGGTTATTCCCGAAGAAGACAAGTGGATCCACCCGAGCAAAGCAACATGGATAATTATGGGTAAAGATTACAAGAAATTTGAACCGGGAGATAAAAGTTTTCAATTTGATATGAGGTTCAAATCCGTCCCAAAAGACCGTACAATGAATAAATTAAAGCGTGGGACGAATTTAAAAGCAAAGAGGCCGGGGCTTATACTTGATCCCGATGGGATCCTATTCGATTATTGGCCACCCTAAAAGGAAAAGGAAGTTTCAAGTCAAGCTCACGACTATAAACAAGCGCTTCTCGGGAGGCAACCCGAGCCTATTGTTTTTTTTCCTTTGTTGTTTTGTGTTTTGTGTTGTTTTCGTTTTTGTTTTTGTTGTCGTTTTTGCGTTTTGTGTTGTAGGTAAATGAGCGCGCGTGAAAGATCAAAGATTGACAAGCACAATCGAGCGAGGTCAAGCTAAACGAACCATGGGTCGCAAACAAAAGAAAGGTGAGTAATTGTGTTGTTTAAATAAAAAAAAAAAAGAGACGTTTTTTTTTTAAACACACTACTCACCTTCCATTTCAAACAAGTCTCACACACTATCTTCCCCCTCTCTCTCAATCTCTCTTGTCCCTCACTCAATTTAATCTTCCAAACCCAATCAAAAATCAATCTCTCCTTCACTCTCAATCCTTCATCACTCACCCATTCACTCCAAAAGCCTCAAATTCCCCACATTAAACACAAAACCGAAATTCCCCCAACAAAGCTTCAAAATTCGAAATTCGGGGATTTAAATTGAATTTGTGCATCAAGAGGTAAGTATGGCTAAACTCCTTGTTAGTATTGCTTGATGGTATTGGTTGTTTGGTGTTGAAAAATTTTGGGTGGAAATTCTAGTAAAAGTAGTAGAAAAGTAGTAATTTTGGGTGTGCACGGAAGGTGTTCGATAAATTGCTCGTGAGAGTAGTTTTGCAAACTTTGCTACTTTTCGATTGTGGAGTTGCCGGGGTATTAATTTATTGAAGTTGTGTAGTTGCAACATGAGTTTGGGGAAAATTTTGCGCAATTGAAATAAAAGGGGAGAGTACGGGAAAGCAATGGAGCGTGCTCTCAATGCACGAAACCACTGAAGACAGGAGCAACCACGGGAAGCATACATAAAGGGACGTTGTATTTAAATTTATGCAGTCCCGTCGGTTTAAATTGAGCTTACAATGTTTTAACTATATTCTCGTCTTGTATTGGTTTTGTTACTAAATCTTGTGAGATGTCGACATGTTTACTCGTTTCAATTTATATGTTTGCTTGTTGGACCTTATTTAGAGCCGTGCTCGCTCGTTTATCGTTTCGTTTCGTTTTGTTTTGTTTTGCTTGTGTTCTTGTTTTTGTCGTGTCGTACCTTACTCCGTCATTCTCAATTCACACAATGGGGACATTGTGCATTTTAAGTTTGGGGGAGTAAGGTCACTTGTTGCGTACTAAGTCGACCTGCCAAAAATTTTTCAAATTCTTATTATTATTTGTACATGCTCTACAAAGTTCAAAGCACATTGGCAATGGCTATGATTATATTTAAAGTGGATAACGAACTTTAGCGATAATAGGATCTAGAACTCCTTTTGCTTAACTTAGAATCCCTCCAATCCTTAGCTTGGAATCTAAATGTAAAAAGAGCATAAATGGCCTAGGTTTGGGGGAGTAAACCCT
The DNA here is from genome assembly GCA_003313485.2 of Penstemon barbatus. NCBI lineage: Eukaryota > Viridiplantae > Streptophyta > Magnoliopsida > Lamiales > Plantaginaceae > Penstemon > Penstemon barbatus. Next base: position 95,619,150 of record CM064883.1, on the reverse strand, counting down.
TTTCGAGAATGAAAAACCTTTGAACACCTAACTCTTAAAAGAAATGAGTAGAGAAGTTGTTAAAATGTACGCACTTCTATGAGAAAAAAGAAAGGCTAAGCCTTCGATTGATAATATTCGTTGATCATTTTTGGTAATTACTCTATCTCATTGTTTTAGTGCAAAAGTTGTACAAGAAGAAAATAGAGTGGTGCTAGTAGCCCACAAAACCAAAATTGCACAGAGTTCGCCATTAGTGCTAGTATCGTATTGGAATATTCTTGTAAAGCACAAAGTGCCTTGTTTCATTGTAAAAACGAGTGTGGTGAGAAAAGAGTTAGGAGCTAAAATCGTCAATTAATTCAAGAATAGGGAAAACACTCTTAAATTACCTATAACTTAGTCCCGTGAAGTGATTTGAGCATTAAGTTTGTAATCTACGGTAAGGAGAGATTCTTTGTTAAACATTAGAAGTCCATGAAAATAGAACCGATGATTTTGACCTATCGGAAATTATTCACCTAAGATAGAATCTAGCCGAAGTCATCACACACACACGTGGAGCTTGTTTAAAGAATAATTTGAAAGTGTTAAGTTTTAGCATTTCGATCTTAAGTATGTTTGTTTTGTTCTTGTTCTGTTTTCTTTGCTCGAGGACGAGCAAGTGTTTAAGTTTGGGGGTGTTGATAACGCCATGAAAATGTCGTTATTACCTATCTCTTTAAGCCCAAAACATCTTGTTTTGATTCGAGTTTTTGTGTGTCTTCTCGTGTTTTCGTTTCTTTTGTGTTTTTGGCCCCTTTGTTTGGCCTTTGTTCGTCTTTTGTGTTTTTGTTCTCGTATTGATCGTTTTCTCCGTGGTTTGTAGGTATTAACATCATAGAGAGATTCGGAGTTGCGTATCAATGATGCGAGTCGCTCTACCCACCCCGCAAGTCAAGCTTGAGCTTCAAAGGAATTAGAACCCGGAGCGAATTGTACAAGAATGTAGATAGCTTCTCACTAGAAAATGCATAAATATTTCATGGATTATCCAAATGAGCTGAATTTTGGATATGTTATAGATGAGTGAGTTAGCTACGCTACGGACTTTACGTATCCGGATTCGGAGTTCGGAATCAAAAGATATGCTGCTCGGAAGAAAGTGCGGCAGAGCAGAAAATTTGCAGGAACCTACGGCCTAAACCTCGCCGCGGCGAGGTTGGACCTCGCCGCGGCGAGGTCCCTGCTACCAGCAGATTTTTTGCTGCGGGAAAGGCAGGGGGCTTTTGGTATTATCCCCCTTTGATCCCACTTGTATTTTTAGGCATCTTGGGGGACTTTTTGGCCTTAGTTGCTTAGTTTGGAGGGTAACTTAGGCATGATGAACTTGTTGTTCCTCTAGGTTAGAGGCTTAAAGGTGGAATCATTCAACCAACTTACACCATTCTACACTTTACACTTTCCTCTTGCCTCTTTTGAAGAAAAGAGAAGGGTTTGCACTTTGGAAAGAAGAACAAACACTTGGACTCCCCATTGAAGATAAAAAGGCTTGAGGGAGAAGTAGTTGAAGATCTCCACCACTAAGCTTACTCTAACTCTTTTACTTTGTTCATTTACATTGATGTCTTTTAATGTAATGAATGATATATTTATTGTTATGAGTAGCTAATCTCCTTTATTCTATGTTTTTATTGATCCTATGTTTGGTTCTTGATTCTTGATTAAATGATGAGTTAATGGTTGTTGCTATACTTGTATACAAGTGTTTGTTAAACTAGTTTGAGCTTTTGTCAACTTGTGGTTAGGCCAACCATAGGATGAAATGGATTGATCTTTAATTGCTAGACATAGTTGATTAAAGATTAGATTATGAAACTAGGTTGTGAATTGATTTTAGGATAGAAATATACCTAGGTCATTTCATGTTCTTATAAGGTTTGAGAATTAAAGCATCACTTAGGCTTAATCCTTTTAGACATAAATTGGATTAGTCTACTTTGGTAGGTTCGTACGATATCGAAAGATACGTATGAATATTTTATGAAATCTTGAACAACAAACATAAGTGTAGTTGTCAATTGTTGAGTCGTTTATCTTGAATTGAACTAGGTGACGTAAAATCGTAGAAGCCTTTACATATATTAAGTCAAGTGTTAGTTCCCTTAGTCACCTTAATTGAGTTGTAGTATCAAAACCACCATCACCTCACCAAACTCAACTTACAAATCTAAGTCGAAGTAACAAGACGTTAGTTGGTAATTAATTGAACAATTCCTCGTGGGTTCGACACTCCTTATCACTTTATTACTTGTAACGACCGTATACTTGCGTAGTCTACGCACTCGTATTTGGAGCGTAACAGGAAACGAGCTCTACTGCTACTATTCCAATGTCTACAAGTCTTCGCCTGGATAAAGATGAAGATGGCAAATCAGTGGACATAACCAAATACAGAGGCATTATTGGGTCATTGTTGTATCTAACAGCAAGCAGACCTGATATCATGTACTCAGTTGGGGTCTGTGCAAGATTCCAATCAAATCCCAAGGAATCTCATCTCTTAGCTGCAAAGAGAATACTGAAGTATATTAAGGGCACTCAAGATTTGGGGTTGTGGTATCCTAGAGAGTCTGGATTTGAACTTATTGGATATTCAGATTCTGACCTTGCAGGCTGCAAAATTGATAGAAAAAGCACAACAGGTGCCTGTCAATTCTTAGGTAGTCGTCTGATCTCATGGATGAGTAAGAAACAGACTTCAGTATCCATATCTACTGCTGAAGCTGAATACATAGCTGCTGGAGCTTGCTGTGCACAAATCTTATGGTTGAAGCATCAACTGGAAGACTACAACATCAAGATCAGTGGAATACCAATCTACTGTGACAATACTAGTGCAATCAGCCTTACTCAGAATACTACAAGTCATTCAAGGACTAAGCATATTGAGATCAAGCATCACTTTATTAGAGACCATGTGGAGAAAGGAAATGTCATAATAGAGTATGTTTTTACTGAAAATCAGATTGCTGACATCTTCACAAAACCTTTAAGTGAGACAATGTTTTCAACTCTAAGAGCTGAACTAGGTTTATTGAAATTAGATGCATAAGCTGAGGGGGAACTTATCAGAAGACTAAAGTTCAACAGCTTACTCATCTTATTTATCTTCAAGGATTAACTTTCAACAGACTAGTTAACTTATGAATTCTTAAAGTCAGGGGGAACGTGTAAGACTAGCGGTACTTCTGATTAAAAGATGAAATCTGTTAATGTCAGTTAGTTGAAGTTATGTTTTCAACAGAAGATTAAAGTCTTGAAGAATGAAGATTTATTTATCTAGCTGGATTGACAAACAGCTGAGGAAGGTTATCAGCTATTGGCTTTCTCTGATAACAACTGTGTCATCAGGACACTAGTCCATCAGATAAGTATTTAAATTTACTCATCTGATCGCTTATGTAAAAGCTGACTGTTTAAAACGTTTCATCTTCTAAAACACGCTTTTACAAGTGACAGAAGGGCGGTACAAATTCCCGCTCCTCACTTAATGCGATTTGAATTTGAAAGGTCGTAACTGACGCCGCACGATCAGCACTGACAAGAAACGGATCTAACGGTTGGCTGGTATCACGGAATCCAAGATACCCTAACTCTATAAATCCCAATCTGATCAGTCGTGTAGTTCTTTACGCACCTTAAATTTTCAAAAGCACTTGTGAGAAATTTGAGCAATTTTTCTGCAAAAATATCTTCTTTTTCTCTCTAATCTCAACAGATTTGCAATGGCTGCTGAAGGTATGTACCTCGTTTATGATTCCTATTACCAATCTGGCACGAATCTGATGAAGGAACTTCTGGAGAAGTTCAAATCTGCATCTCTGGTAAACTTTATGGAATACAACGAAGGTGTAATCTGGACTGACCAGGTTATGGAATATTATAACTCTGCGGTTGTTGATTTCAACAAGCTGGAGATTACTGCTACAGTGGGAGACAAATCCATTGTTATCACCCCTGATGTTCTTCACAAACAGTTTGGGCTTCGTAAAAGTGGCCGCCATGACGTCACTATACTGACGGAAGACAAACACCAAGAGTTTTGGGCGATCTGCGCCAAGGAAGGGGAGATTTTGTCTGGAAATATAAAGAAGAGACAGTTGAAGGACGAGTATCAGCGAATGGCTGATATGGTGTCGAAGCTAATTGAAAATTGCACTTTTTCACTTGATGCTGTTACCATGAAAAGGTTCAGCATAATGACTGCCATTTATTATGGATTGGAGGTCAACTGGTCCACAGTCATTTGGTATATCCTTGCTGAGTTTCTGGATGTGAAGAAAGGAAAAGAACCTCACACCAACCACAGGATTACTCTCAGCTATCTGCTATCTCATCTGGGATGCACTATGCTGAATGGCAAGGAGATTCACAAGTCAAAGGCAATGAAGACTTACTTGCCTGTTGTTCAGAAAAGAAAGGCTGATGAGCCTGATAAAGATGAAGATGAGGACCCAAAGGGGGTTCCTGCCAAGAGGCAAAGGAGACTAGTCAAAACAGCTGACATGGCTGTTGAGACAAGAAAGAAGAAGGCTGCTGATAAGCCTAAGGAGAAGGCCCCAAAGAAATTGGAGTCAGTGACTGTTGCTGATCAAGTCACGAAGATTATTGATCAGGTCACTGCTGATGTCAGGACTGCTTCACCTGCATCACCTTCAAGGACTCCATCTGCTGAAAAACCTGTTGAGAATGTCTCTTACAGGACAAGGAGCCAATTAAGGGATACAACTGCATCAAGGCCCATTCAGGGTCTGTCAAAGAAGTCTGCTAGAAAGCAGATGACTTTCATTGAAGAACCTACAGAACTGGAAAATGTGGTTAGAGAAAACCCTGAAGCTGCTGAAAGGCCTGTTGTAACAAATGAGCCTGTTGCTGCCAACAAAGCTGTTGAGCAACAGTTAAATCAAGGTACACAAACAGCTGAGGTCGCCAAACCTCAAGATGATCCGGATGTAATGATCATCAATCCTATTGCTGCTGCACCAATCTCATCTGCTGGTCCAGCCCCTGCTCCAGCTGACAAAGGCAAAAAGAAGATAGTGCTTAAGAGAAAGAAAATCTCTAAAGCTGACAAGAAAGCAAGGGAAGCTGCTGAACAGAGAAAGCAGGATGAATTGGAAGAGAAGAAAGCACTTGAGCTAAGCAAGGCTCAAGCTGCTAAGGATGAAGCCAGAAGACAGATGTCTAAGGCTGAAAGGGAAGCTGCAGAGGCTGCTGAATTGGCTACGGTCATTGAACTCAGCAAAATTGATGCCTATGGACCTGTCCATGGAGGAAGCATCAAAATAAAAGAGGCTGCTGATGGTGAAAAGGAGCCTAAGAAGCCAAAAATGCCTGCTGCTGAGACCAAACCCAAAGAAAAATTTGAAATTCGAAGAGCTTTTAACATAGTGTATGCTGATAAGGGACTCTTCAAGAAATTTGAAAGGTCCTTAGGTTACTATGATCAGAAGCTAATGCTGAAGACCTTGTTCAATCAAGAGAAGCCAAGATACATCAACTGGAGAGACAACAGATTGAACAAATCCATACTTGAACATCAAAACTCAAAGGAGTTAGCTGATGAAGAACAATGGGTTCTTAATTGGCTAAAAACGAACTCCATTCAGAAGGCCCTGGATCCCAGTTATGTCAGAGACATTATGCATCAGTATGCAAAGGAGTTTGCACTGGAGGAGACCAAGAAAATAGAAAACTCCCTGCCAGAAAAGAGAAGAAAGTAAGACAATGCTGAAGACAGAGCAGTGAACATTGATGTTATGACCGCCTTGAAAAGATGGGCAGAAAGGTCAAGATATCAACAGGGTCACTCAAGTGAGTTGCCCCAACTGCCAAGTATCCAGCACATTATCTTTGGCAAGGAAGTGAAGGAATTCAGTGAGGTGCCCAAGGGAAATAACGCCTTTGTCAACCCTTGGATCATTGTGAGGCAAATTAGACAAACAACTTGCTTCAATGATGATGGCACAATCACTAACCTGTTCTATGATGACGTCACTGATGAACACAAAGCTGCGGCCAAGCCTGCTGACAAGTCTGCTGACCAGGCTGAAGACAAGTCTGCTGACAAGTCTGCTGAAAAGGCTGCTGACAAGCCCTTAGCCATTGAGTGGAATGCTAAGGATTCTAAAGATCATCAGGACACAAAGATGGAAGATGTCCCTGTCCACCAGGCGACTGAAGAAAAGGATGAAGCTGCTGCTTCTGCTTCATCAGGTGATGAACACTCATCACTGATGGAAGCTTTCCAGATGTTGATGGAACATTCTATGAAGGAACTGGAAGAGAAGCATGGTAAGCAGCTGATGAAGGTCAAAGAGGAGCTGAAAGAGGAACTTAAAGCAGAGTTGGCAGAGACCAACAAACTTCAGCTGGAAACTGTACAAGACTCAACAGCAGAGATTATCAAAAAGGAGATTGACAGTTTTCCTATCCCTCAAGACAATTCATTGCAGTTAGTGCACAGCCTGAATGAAATGAACAGAAATGTGGAGGATGTGAAGGCTGCTGTAAATCACCTTCATACTGCCCTTCAAAGAGCTGAACACAAGATCGCTGATCTGACTGCAACCTTCATTAAAGTCAGTGAAGAAGAGAAGGATGTCAACTTAGGGATGTTGCAAGAAGTATCAAATGCTGCACAGGCAATTCAAAATGAAATTGAAACTGTAAACCTTAACATTGACTACTTCAATGATCAGACTGACAACATCAGCACAACTCTTCATCACCTTACAGCAAGTCATGATGTAGTGAATCAGAACTTGAAGAATATAGGTGCTGCTATGAAGATTCCAACAGTTGCACTCAACCCTGCTGCTAAACCTGAAGAGGTCATCAAGTCTGATGATGACAAAAAGGGGGAAGAGAAAAGGGAAGAATCAACCAAGGAAACCTCTACTGAAGCCAACAAGACTGATAAAGCTACTGATCTGACCAAAACAGCTGAAGAAGAACTTGGAAAGGTTCAAGGCAAAGACAAGTCTGAAGAAGAGACCAAGGAAGAAACCAAAGCTGACGAAGTAATGGTTGAATCCAAAGACTCTGCTACTGATCAATCAGAACCTTTAACTAAGTACAAAAATACAGAATCAGCTAGGAATGCGATGGAACTTCTAAGAGAGCAGGAACTCAAAGAGAAAATGGAAGCTGCTAAAGAAGTCATCCTAGGCGAAGAAGCTGATGAAGATGAAGAAGAAGATGATGAGGAATCATCTTATGAGTATGAAGAAGTGCTTGAAGAATCTGATGAAGAAGCTGAAAGTTAGAACTTGTAAAATCTTTGTAATCAGTTTACTTTATCCATTCTTCAGACATCTCATATGTTGAACTTGTACTTGTAACTATTTTCAAATATTAATAAACAGACAAGTTCAATCCAATATACTTTTTCTATCTCAGAAAATTTTGAGGATTACAATCTTTAGTTTAGGTATTTTAACAGGTACTTAGCTGAAGTTTTGTCATCATCAAAAAGGGGGAAATTGTTGGATAAGGATGAAGATGAAGACACTAAAGACAATTTGCTAAGGGAGGTTTTGAAGATTTCCAAAACTTCAAGATTGGCTAAGTATGGGTTTACTTAGCTGATGATCCCTTTGAAGAAATTTTGACTAAGTAATGAAGACATCAGAAGAGTAAAATTTCAAGGTCCAAGACTTCTGATCTGCTGAAGGAATGTTATCAGACTAATGAAGATCAGCCGACTCAAATCAGATTTGTTCAAGTTTGAGATCAGCTTAGTTCGCCATCAGACGTGCGAATTCCGACAGCCAAGTGGAAAGGATCATAAAGTCTTCCCAAGGGTAATAAATGCCCCTTGGAGTAATAAATGCTGAAGTACAAGGTTATTAAAGACAAATGATTGAAGAAGTGCTTCGCATCAGCTGAGTGCATTTAATGCTGCCTGCAGAATAGTACTGTTGACAGTACGGACAGACTGCAAAAGAGCCGTTCGCGGATTTTAAGGACCAGTACTCGAGGAATTTGAATCTTGTCTCTCTTCAATGGACATTTTTAAAACCTCAAGTATAAATAGCTGAAAGAGACGAAGAGATTGCAAGCAACACACTTTCTGAGAGAAATTTTGAAGCATAACTCTTAAGTCTCAAGAACAGCTCATTCATCAGCTTAGTCATCTGTTGACGAAAAGCGAAGTTGAAGATCAAAGAAAAATACATCTTCTGAGTGAATTTGTAAACCTGAGTGTTGTGAGAAGTAGATATCCATCTTTGTGAGTGATATTACTTCGGAGAGTAGGAGTTTCTAAGTGATTTCCTACTGCGCACTTGTGGCCTTTTCATTTGTTGATTGTCGCAAGCAGAGTATACTGTAAACTTTGTGATTATAGTATAACCCAAGATCTTTGTGACTTGGACGAGTGGATTAAAGGATATTTACATCCATATAACCACTATAAAAATACTTGTGTTTTTACATTACTTTTACACTTGCATATTTTCTGATTGCATAAAAACACTACTTAACTGTTTGAAAAGACATTAAAAGGAGTTTATAAAACTGGGGAAACACTTTTCAAACTACTGAGATTACTTGTGAAAAACACTTTGAAAAAATCCGCTGCAAGTACTCTAAGTATTAAAACTGATTTTGACAAAATCAGCTAAGTACGTAATTATCAGACGAGTGGTCATCAAATCTGTTCAAAGATTTGTTCGCGAACAGACTTTTAACTAACTACTCTGATCAGCTTAGTCTGCTTACTGTTAAAGAAAAGTTTTAAAGTTAAAATTTGGAAGAAAATTTTAAAGAGGTTTATTCACCCCCCCTCTAAACCTCATCTGACCACTTGGGACCAACACACTGTGTATATATTGATCACTTTATGAAAAACTTTGTCTTCCATATAAAATAAATCAATTTGTTTAAAATCAATGTTGTATTATTTCCATATATCTTATAATGATTGTTACATGATATGCAGGATTCACTAGATATGATGTACGCTTGTATGGTACGTTGTTATAATTTTTTTATTAGAATTTTCGGACAATGTTTTCATGATCTTTGTTCAACTATTTTTAAAGATATAGGAATCGATTTTTTTTTTAAAGTTCTAATCCAATATTTACGTTTTCTTTCTATTTCTTCCAATTATTGATAGGAAACATTGGCGCAAGGGTGAAATTCCAAAATGCAATGACGAGAGAGATTTTTTCATCTTACTTTTTGTAATGGTCCTTGTACAAGCACACAAAATTTACACAAGATTCATGTAAATTGCAAATTATTATTTCAGGTTTCTCCACTATCAAGTTCCTAAAAGATAATCCTATTTGAAAAAGATGGAGTATCTCGCAATTATGCCTATAAATGACCTCCTTTAGCCCTTCATATCATAATTCATTTGCTCAAACTAAATTGTCCTTTCTTAAATATACTAAAAAAATAAAATCAAAATTAAATCTGCCATTTTTACCAACGTCAACCCCATACAACAGGACTTCGTTTCTTTTTTTTTTCTTTTGAATTTACATTTTCAAATATAATAGATATATTATATTGGGATATATATATCCACACACACACACACACAAATGTATATATATATATATATATATATTTTTTTTTTTTCATATAACGACTGTCTACAAATTTCTCTGTTACAAGAAGATATTATTCTGTTTGTCTAGCTTTTTTGAAATTGGTATGATTACTAAATTTAGTTTTTTAAAAATTTCATGGTTTTTATCATGAACATATTCCTTAATGATATCTTACTTGATGATTCATAGTTTTGTTGGAAATATATCTCATAAATAAAAAAACCAGATAATTGAAATTTAATACCTTATCCAAATACAATTTAGGAAATTAAAAAATATTAAATTAAAATTAAATGTGCATTCATCCAACTAAAAAAATTGTGAGAAAAGGTAGAATTAATTTAATTGCCAGCAATACTCCATTTAATATCTAACTAAATAGGTAGTCATACATTTTTGTTTTGTTTTGCAAGTTGTCAATATTAACAAAAAAGAAATATTTTCCTAAATCACATTGCTAATTTCCAAAAGTTATATTAATTAGAATCTAATAGCTATAACAATTGAGAATTCATGAATATTCAATGAATATGGCTCATTTTTTGAGTATAAATACAAAACATTTCTCCTCATAACTTCACTACAACAAGCAAATATCATCAACTAAAAAGCATTCCTATTATTATCAAGGAAAAGAAAATGGGTTACAATTCAAGTTGTTTGGTAAGTCTGGTAGTTTTGGCTCTAATAATATCTAGCAACTTGGCCCCGACAACTGCCATTACATGTACAGAAGCCATAGAATATTTGATACCATGCGAAACCTATTTATTCGGGTGGAGCGTTATAACCGCATCTTGCTGTCAAGGTGCTCAGTCACTGGCTATTGCTTCCTTGTCAGGCCGTAAATCTGTATGTCAGTGTCTTAAGCAAGCTGCATTGTCAATGAATGTTAATTTAGACAATGCCAAACAACTTCCCGCACTTTGCAAAATCAGTCTTCCATTTGAGATCCGACCTGACATTGATTGCAACGCGTAATGATTCTCTCTCTATCTCTATCTATCTCACTGTGTATATATTAATCACTTTATGAAAAACTTTGTCTTCCATATAAAATAAATCAATTTGATTAAAATCATTGTTTTATTATTTTCATATATCTTATAATGATTGTTACTTGATATGCAGGATTCACTAGATATGATGTACGCTTGTATGGTACGTTGTTATAATTTTTTATTAGAATTTTCGGACAATGATTTCATGATCTTTGTTCAACTATTTTTAAAGATATAGGAATCGATTTTTTTTTAAAGTTCTAATCCAATATTTACGTTTTCTTTCTATTTCTTCCAATTATTGATAGGAAACATTGGCGAAAGGGTGAAATTCCAAAATGCAATGACGAGAGAGATTTTTTCATCTTACTTTTTGTAATGGTCCTTGTACAAGCACACAAAATTTACACAAGATTCATGTAAATTGCAAATTATTATTTCAGGTTTCTCAACTATCAAGTTCCTAAAAGATAATCCTACTTGAAAAAGAAGGATTTTTTTTTTTTTTTTTTGTATAACAAGGAAAAATTGAGTTGAAAAAGTCTTGATTAATGCTTATTATGAATTCGCTTTTCATATTTTTTTCTTTAGACGGTGAATACATCGATACATTTGTAGTACATAATAAATTTTCCGTTACATCATAATAATTCAAATTATTACTATCAATGTACAAAGACAAACTAAATACAATCACTAGTAATAAACTAGGAAAACATCCACATTAATGGGATTCGAAACCGGTTCATTTTCGTCTTGTGACCTGAACTTTGCCATTAGACTTCAACCTCACTGACAAGGCTATGACCTCATTCCCAAGGCTACGACCTCATAAACAATTATATATCTTGATAAACAAAACAAGATTTCTATAAACAAATTAATGAATTGTAAAATACATTGACAAATCCATACTAATATTATAGCAAGACAATCTTTGATCAAAATTCTAAATTTTGAATTTATTTCATATCCACAAAATAATTGATTGATTAATATGAAATGCTACATTAATTATATGACTTTAATTATGGGGTACATTAATTATTAGAATCTAAACTTTTCACATTTTCCATTGACTAGTGCATGTATAAGCCTTTTTTCCCATCCTTTTATCACATACATACCATATAAATATATGATTTTATATGAGTAAGAAACTAGTTTCTACTAATTTTACTGCAAATAATCATCTATGATATATTTAGCTTCATCAATTTGCTTGGATTAGGGTATTCGTAAGCTGATCTATAAATGAATCAGAATTTTCATTTTACTTGTGTGAATATAATCTTTATATTTTCACCTTTCATCACCTATCTACCATGAAAATCTCTTACTCTAAATATGCCTTTTTAGTTTCCAAAAGCTTTAATCTATTCTGAGGCATATCGAACAAATTATAAGCTAAACCCTTTAATTTATTAAGATATTTAGCCTAATTATTTTCGAATCCATGCCATCACTATAAGTTCCTCATATTTCTTACAATCCTAATACACATAATATGCATAAATAATCATAACACTAATATGAAATATGTTAATCTGGAAAAAATAAATTTTGTATTATTGGAGATTGTGTGTCATGTATTTAGTAATACTAGGATATTCTATTCAACAAAAATTACACTGAAAGTTTTGCGTAGGTTTCTCATAACACGATGGAGTATCTCGCAATTATGCCTATAAATGACCTCCTTTAGCCCTTCATATCATAATTCATTTGCTCAAACTAAATTGTCCATTCTTAAATATACTAAAAAAATAAAATCAAAATTAAATCTGCCATTTTTACCAACATCAACCCCATACAACAGGACTTAGTTTGTTTTTTTTTTTCTTTTGAATTTACATTTTCAAATATAATAGATATATTATATTGGGATATATATATATCCACACACACACACACACAAAAATGTATATATATTTATATTGGGATATATATATATATATATATATATATATATATATATATATATATATATATATATATATATATATTTTCATATAACGACTGTCTACAAATTTCTCTGTTACAAGAATATATTATTCTGTTTGTCTAGATTTTTTTAAATTGGTATGATTACTAAATTTAGTTTTTTAAAAATTTCATGGTTTTTATCATGAACATATTCCTTAATGATAATCTTACTTGATGATTCATAGTTTTGTTGGAAATATATCTCATAAATAGAAAAACCAGATAATTGAAATTTAATACCTTATCCAAATACAATTTAGGAAATTAAAAAATATTAAATTAAAATTAAATGTGCATTCATCCAACTAATAAAATTGTGAGAAAAGGTAGAATTAATTTAATTGCCAGCAATACTCCATTTAATATCTAACTAAATAGGTAGTCATACATTTTTGTTTTGTTTAGCAAGTTGTCAATATTAACAAAAAAGAAATATTTTCCTAAATCACATTGCTAATTTCCAAAAGTTATATTAATTAGAATCTAATAGCTATAACAATTGAGAATTCATGAATATTCAATGAATATGGCTCATTTTTTTTAGTATAAATACAAAACATTTCTCCTCATAACTTCACTACAACAAGCAAATATCATCAACTAAAAAGCATTCCTATTATTATCAAGGAAAAGAAAATGGGTTACAATTCAAGTTGTTTGGTAAGTCTGGTAGTTTTGGCCATAATAATATCTAGCAACTTGGCCCCGACAACTGCCATTTCATGCACAGAAGCCATAGAATATTTGATACCATGCGAAACCTATTTATTCGGGTGGAGCGGTATAACCGCATCTTGCTGTCAAGGTGCTCAGTCACTGGCTATTGCTTCCTTGTCAGACCGTAAATCTGTATGTCAGTGTCTTAAGCAAGCTGCATTGTCAATGAATGTTAATTTAGACAATGCCAAACAACTTCCCGCACTTTGCAAAATCAGTCTTCCATTTGAGATCCGACCTGACATTGATTGCAACGCGTAATGATTCTCTCTCTATCTATGTCTATCTCACTGTGTATATATATTGATCACTTTATGAAAACTTTGTCTTCCATATAAAATAAATCAATTTGTTTAAAATCATTGTTTTATTATTTCCATATATCTTATAATGATTGTTACTTGATATGCAGGATTCACTAGATATGATGTACGCTTGTATGGTATGTTGTTATAATTTTTTTATTAGAATTTTCGGACAATGATTTCATGATCTTTGTTCAACTATTTTTAAAGATATAGGAATCGAATTTTTTTTTAAAGTTCTAATCCAATATTTTTGTTTTCTTTCTATTTCTTCCAATTATTGATAGGAAACATTGGTGAAAGGGTGAAATTCCAAAATGCAATGACGAGAGAGATTTTTTCATCTTACTTTTTGTAATGGTCCTTGTACAAGCACACAAAATTTACACAAGATTCATGTAAATTGCAAATTATTATTTCAGGTTTCTCCACTATCAAGTTCCTAAAAGATAATCCTACTTGAAAAAGATGGATTTTTTTTTTTTTTTTTTTTTTTTTTGTATAACAAGGAAAAATTGAAATGAAAAAGTCTTGATTAATGCTTACTATGAATTCGCTTTTCATATTTTTTTCTTTAGACGGTGAATACATCGATACATTTGTAGTACGTAATAACTTTTCCGTTACATCATAATAATTCAAATTATTACTATCAATGTACAAAGACAAACTAAATACAATCACTAGTAATAAACTAGGAAAACATCCACATTAATGGGATTCAAAACCGGTTCCTTTTCGTCTTGTGACCTGAACTTAACCATTAGTCTTCAACCTCACTGACAAAGCTATGACCTCATTCCCAAGGCTACGACCTCATAAATAATTATATATCTTGATAAACAAAACAAGATTTCTATAAACAAATTAATGACTTGTAAAATACATTAACAAATCCATACTAATATTATATGACTTTAATTATGGGGTACATTAATTATTAGAATCTAAACTTTTCACATTTTCCATTGACTAGTGCATGTATAAGCCTTTTTTTCCCTTCCTTTGATCACATACATACCATATAAATATATGATTTTATATGAGTAAGAAACTAGTTTCTACTAATTTTACTGCAAATAATCGTCTATGATATATTTAGCTTCATCAATTTGCTTGGATTAGGGTATTCGTAAGTTGATCTATAAATGAATCAAAATTTTCATTTTACTTGTGTGAATATAATCTTTATATTTTCACCTTTCATCACCTATCTACCATGAAAATCTCTAACTCTAAATATGCCTTTTTAGTTTCCAAAAGCTTTAATCTATTCTGAGGCATATCGAACAAATTATAAGCTAAACCCTTTAATCTATTAAGATATTTAGCCTAATTATTTTCGAATCCATGCCATCAATATAAGTTCCTCATATTTCTTTCAATCCTAATACACATAATATGCATAAATAATCATAACACTAATATGAAATATGTTAATCTGGAAAAAATAAATTTTGTATTATTGGAGATTGTGTGTCATGTATTTAGTAATACTAGGATATTCTATTCAATAAAAATTACACTGAAAGTTTTGCATAGGTTTCTCATAACACGATGGAGTATCTCGCAATTATGCCTATAAATGACCTCCTTTAGCGCTTCATATCATAATTCATTTGCTCAAACTAAATTGTCATTTCTTAAATATACTAAAAAAATAAAATCAAAATTAAATCTGCCATTTTTACCAACATCAACCCCAAACAACAGGACTTAGTTTGTTTTTTTTTTCTTTTGAATTTACATTTTCAAATATAATAGATATATTATATTGGGATATATATATCCACACACACACACACACAAAAATGTATATATATATATATATATATATATATATATATATATATATATATATATATATATATATATATATATTATTTTGTGATTGAAAGGATATTTTAGTCATTCCAAAGCAAAGAGTCCGATGTTAATCTCCTAGTATTAAATATATATATATATATATATATATATATATATATATATATATATATATATATATATATATTTTCATATAACGACTGTCTACAAATTTCTCTGTTACAAGAATATATTATTCTGTTTGTCTAGATTTTTTTAAATTGGTATGATTACTAAATTTAGTTTTTTTAAAATTTCATGGTTTTTATCATGAACATATTCCTTAATGATAATCTTACTTGATGATTCATAGTTTTGTTGGAAATATATCTCATAAATAAAAAAACCAGACAATTGAATTTAATACCTTATCCAAATACAATTTAGGAAATTAAAAAATATTAAATTAAAATTAAATGTGCATTCATCCAACTAATAAAATTGTGAGAAAATTTCGAATTAATTTAATTGCCAGCAATACTCCATTTAATATCTAACTAAATAGGTAGTCATACATTTTTATTTTGTTTTGCAAGTTGTCAATATTAACAAAAAAGAAATATTTTCCTAAATCACATTGCTAATTTCCAAAAGTTATATTAATTAGAATCTAATAGCTATAACAATTGAGAATTCATGAATATTCAATGAATATGGCTCATTTTTTTAGTATAAATACAAAACATTTCTCCTCATAACATCACTACAACAAGCAAATATCATCAACTAAAACGCATTCCTATTATTATCAAGGAAAAGAAAATGGGTTACAATTCAAGTTGTTTGGTAAGTCTGGTAGTTTTGGCCATAATAATATCTAGCAACTTGGCCCCGACAACTGCCATTTCATGCACAGAAGCCATAGAATATTTGATACCATGCGAAACATATTTATTCGGGTGGAGCGGTATAACCGCATCTTGCTGTCAAGGTGCTCAGTCACTGGCTATTGCTTCCTTGTCAGACCGTAAATCTGTATGTCAGTGTCTTAAGCAAGCTGCATTGTCAATGAATGTTAATTTAGACAATGCCAAACAACTTCCCGCACTTTGCAAAATCAATCTTCCATTTGAGATCCGACCTGACATTGATTGCAACGCGTAATGATTCTCTCTCTATCTCTATCTATCTCACTGTGTATATATTGATCACTTTATGAAAAACTTTGTCTTCCTTATAAAATAAATCAATTTGTTTAAAATCATTGTTTTATTGTTTCCATATATCTTATAATGATTGTTACTTGATATGCAGGATTCACTAGATATGATGTACGCTTGTATGGTACGTTGTTATAATTTTTTTATTAGAATTTTCGGACAATGATTTCATGATCTTTGTTCAACTATTTTTAAAGATATAGGAATCGTTTTTTTTTTTAAAGTTCTAATCCAATATTTACGTTTTCTTTCTATTTCTTCCAATTATTGATAGGAAACATTGGCGAAAGGGTGAAATTCCAAAATGCAATGACGAGAGAGATTTTTTCATCTTACTTTTTGTAATGGTCCTTGTACAAGCACACAAAATTTACACAAGATTCATGTAAATTGCAAATTATTATTTCAGGTTTCTCCACTATCAAGTTCCTAAAAGATAATCCTACTTGAAAAAGATGGATTTTTTTTTTTTGTATAACAAGGAAAAATTGAGTTGAAAAAGTCTTGCTTAATGCTTACTATGAATTCGCTTTTCATATTTTTTCTTTAGACGGTGAATACATCGATACATTTGTAGTACCTAATAACTTTTCTATTACATCATAATAATTCAAATTATTACTATCAATGTACAAAGACAAACTAAATACAATCACTAGTAATAAACTCGGAAAACATCCCCATTAATGGGATTCGAAACCGATTCCTTTTGTCTTGTGACCTGAACTTTGCCATTAGACTTCAACCTCACTGACAAGGATATGACCTCATTCCCAAGGCTACGACCTCATAAACAATTATATATCTTGATAAACAAAATAAGATTTCTATAAACAAAGTAATGACTTGTTAAATATATTGACAAATCCATACTAATATTATAGCAAGACGATCTTTGATCAAAATTCTAAATTTTGATTTTTTTTTTCATATCTACAAAATAATTGATTGATTAATATGAAATGCTACATTAATTATATGACTTGAGTTATGGGGTACATTAATTATTAGCATCTATACTTTTCACATTTTCCATTGACTAGTGCATGTATAAGCCTTTTTTTCCATTCCTTTTATCACTTACATATCATATAAATATATGATTTTATATGAGTAAGAAACTAGTTTCTACTAATTTTACTGCAAATAATCGTCTATGATATATTTAGCTTCATCAATTTGCTTGGATTAGGGCATTCGTCATTTGATCTATAAATGAATCAAAATTTTCATTTTACTTTACGTATGCCTTTTTAGTTTCCAAAAGCTTTAATCTATTCTGAGGCATATCGAACAAATTATAAGCTAAACCCTTTAATCTATTAAGATATTTAGCCTAATTATTTTCGAATCCATGCCATCACTATAAGTTCCTCATATTTATTTCAATCCTAATACACATAATATGCTTAAATAATCAGAACACTATTATGAAATATGTTAATCTGGAAAAAATAAATTTTGTATTATTGGAGATTTTGTGTCATGTATTTAGTAATACTAGTTTAAATATTTATTTTTTCATATAACGACTGTCTACAAATTTCTCTGTCACAAGAAGTTAATAGTGTTTGTCTAGATTTTTTGAAAGTGGTGTGATTACTAAATTTAGGTTTTCAAGAATTTCATGGTTTTTATCGTGAAAATATTCCTTAAAGATAATCTTACTTGATGATTCATAGTTTTTGTTAGAAATATATCTCATAAATAAAAAACCAAATAATATCTTATCCAAATACAATTTTGGAAATTAAATAATATTAAATTAAAATTAAATGTGCATTAATCCAACTAATAAAATTGCGAGAAACGGTAGAATTAATTTAATTGCCAGCAATACTCCATTTAATATCTAACTAAATAGGCAGTCATACATATTTGTTTTGTTTTGCAAGTTGTCAATATTAACAAAAAAGAAATATTTTCCTAAATCACATTGCTAATTTCCAAAAGTTATATTAGTTAGAATCTAATAGCTATAACAATTGAGAATTCATGAATATTCAATATATATGCTCATTTTTTCAGTATAAATACAAAATATTTCTCCTCATAACTTTACTACAACAAGCAAATATCATCAACTAAAAAACATTCATATCATTATCGAGGAAAAGAACATGGGTTACAATTCAAGTTTTGTCCCTGATAATATATTGCAATTTGGCCCCGACAACTGCTATTTCATGCACATAAGCCATAGAATATTTGATGCCTTGCCAAACCTATTTATTCATTGACAATGCAGCTTGCTTAAGACACTGACATACAGATTTGCAGTCTGACCGGGAAGCATCATCAACTAAAAAGCATTCATATTTTTATCGAGGAAAAGAACATGGGTTACAATTCAAGTTCTTTGGTACGTCTAGTAGTTTTCGCCCTGATAATATATTGCAATTTGGCCCCGACAACGGCTATTTCATGCACATAAGCCATAGAATATTTGATGCCATGCCAAACCTATTTATTCGGGTGGAGCGGTATACCCGCCCCTTGCTGTCAAGGTGCTCGGTCACTGTCAATTGCTTCCCTGTCTGACCGCGAATCTGTATGTCAGTGTCTTAAGCAAGCTGCATTGTCATTGAATGTTAATTTAGACAATGCCAAACAGCTTCCTGCACTTTGCAAAATCATTCTTGCATTTGAGATCCCACCTGACATTGATTGCAACGAGTAATGATTCTCTCTCAATCTCCCTCTATCTCACTGTGTATAAATTGATCACTTTATGATTAACTTTGTCTTCCTCATAAAATAAATCAATTTGTTTAAAATCATTGTTTTCTTATTTCATATATTTTATAATGATTGGTATTTGATATGCAGAATTCACTAGATATGATGTGCGCTTGTCTGGTTCGTTGTTATAATTTTTTTATTAGAATGTTCGGACAACGATTTCATGATCTTTGTCGAACTATTTTTAAAGATATGGGAATCGATTTTATTTTTTAAATTTCTTATCCAATATTTACGTTTTCCTTCTATTTCTTCTTATTATTGATAGGAAACATTGGCGAAAGGGTGAAGTTCCAAAATGCAATGACGAGAGAGATTTTTTTATCTTATATTTTGTAATGGTCCTTGTACAAGCACTTACACAAGTTTCATGTAAATTGCAAATTATTATTTCTGAATTCTCCACTATAAATTTCCTAAAAGATAATCCTACTTATAAAATATGGATATTTTTTTGTATAACAAGGAAAATTGAGTTAAAGAATTCTTGCTTAATGCTTCCTTTGAATTTCGCTTTTCATATATTTTCTTTAGACGGTGAATACATCGATACATTAGTAGTACGTAATAACTTTTCCATTACATCATAATAATTCTAAATATTACTATCAATGTACAAAGACAAACTAAATACAATTACAAGTAATAAACTAGGAAAACATCCCCATTAACGGGATTTGAAACCGGTACCTTTTGTCTTGTGACCTCAACTTTGCCACTAGACTTCAACCTCACTGACAAAGCTATGACCTCATTCCCCAGGATACGACCTCATAATCAATTATATATCTTGATAAACATAACAAGATTTCTAAAAACAAATTAATGACTTGTCAAATACATTGACAAATCCATACTAATATTATAGCAAGACAATCTTTGATCAAAATTCTAAATTTTGAATTTTTTTTCTTTCATATCCACAAAATAATTGATTGATTAATATGATATGATACATTAATTATATGACTTGAATTATGGGGTACTTTAATCAATTAGCATCTAAACGTTTCAAATTTTCCATTGACTAATGCATGTATAAGCCGTTTTTTTCTTCCTTTTATCACTTACATACCATATAAATATATGATTTCATGTAAGTAAGAAACTAGTTTCTACTAATTTTACTGCAAATAATCATCTATGATATATTTAGCTTCATCAATTTGCATGGATAAGGGTATTCGTTAGTTGATCTACGAATTTCGTTTTACTTGTACGAATATAAGCTTTATATTTTCACCTTTCATCACATATCTACCATAAACATCTCTTACTTTAAATATGCAACAAACTGTTTTTCTCTATTTTTTAAGTTTCCAAAAGCTTTAATCTATTTTGAGGCATATCAAACAAATTATAAGGGACTCTTTAATCTATTAAGATATTTAGCCTAATTATTTTCAAAATCCATGCCATCACTATAAATTCTTCATATTTCTTTTAGTTAAACATAATATGCATAAATAATCAGAACACTAATATGAATATGTCAATCTTAAAAAAAAACCAATTTTGTATTATTGGAGATTGTGTGTCGTGTATTTAGTAATACTAGGATATTCTTTTCAACAAAAACTACACTGAAAGTTTTGTGTAGGTTTGTCATAGCACAATGGAGTATCTTGAACTTATGCCTATAAATGACCACCTTTAGCCCTTCATATCATAACTCATTTGCTCAAACTAAATTGTCCTTTCTTAAATATACTAAAAAAGATGGGGCTTTTGGCACTTTGCACTATAGAATTATCGGGTTTTTGCACTTTGCACCCTAACTTAAAAGTTTTGGCACTTTGCATCCTGAAAATACAATTTGGCACTTTGCACCCTAGTGTGTGTTTTGAAGAAAAACTTAATTGATAGAAGAGTATAATAGTTAGTTTCGAATATTTTTGGCACTTCAAACCCTAAAAGTATAGAGACTCTGAAATATAGAATATTGACATTTTGCACCCAAAAAATATAACTTATGGCATTTTCAACCCCGATTTAATATGATAATCTAAATTATATAAATATCATGCAATATAATACCCTTCACGAGTGGCTAATGGGGCAATGCTTTTTTCAAATATGTTAGATATGTAAACATGTATTTTAGATATAAAGTAAGTAATCTTGAGGATATTTGAAAATAAAATGAAGACAATGTCTTCTTTTTAATCTATTTTTACAGAGAGAAAATGTTAAAATAAGTTATTATAAAGCAAAATAAATTTAGATAACAAATTTTTTATTTTTGTGCATAGAAATGACCATTTTATCTCTATATCGTCGACATTCATGAGTCTGTCTTTTTTTTTAGAAAGTTATATTAGTGTGCAAAAGGTAATACAAATTATATTTTTAGGGTGCAGAGTGCCAAGAAATTTAATCTGGGTGAAAAATGCTAATATTTTATAATTTTAGGGTGCAAAATACCAACATTCTATATTTTAAGGGTGCAAAATCTATATTGCTAAGGTGTAAAGTGAAAAAATTGAAAATAACTCTTCTACCCTTCTAACAATGAATTTTCTCACTAAAACACACACTAGGGTTTAAAGTGCCCAATAAATTATATTTTCAGGGTGCAAAGTGTCAAACCTTTTAAGTCAGGATGCAAAGTGCCAAAACCCTATAATTTCAGGGTGCAGAATGTCAAAAGCCCAAAAAAATGAAATGAAAATTAAATCCGCCATTGTTATCAACCTCGACCCTACACAACAGGGCTTAGTTGGATTTTTTTTTCTTTTGAATTTACATTTTCAAATATAATAAATATATTATATTGGGAGTTATATAAATATATATGAAGTTATTATTTTATGATTGTAAGGATATTTGAGTCATTCCAAAGCAAATGTGAATCACCTAGTGTTAAAGATTTTTTTTTTTTTCATATAACGAGTGTCTGCAAATTTCTCTGTTACAGGAAGTTATGAGTCTGTTTGTCAAGCTTTTTTTAAAGTGGTATGATTACTAATTTTAGATTTTTAAAATTTTCACTATTTTTATCATGAACATATTCCTTAAAGATAATCTAACTTGATGATTCATAGTTTCGTTGGAAATATATCTCATAAATAAAAATTTCAGATAATGGAAAATTAATACCTTATCCAAATGCAATTTAGGAACTTAAATAAATTAGATTAAAATTAAATGTGCATTCATCCAACTAATAAAATTGCGAGAAAAGGTAGAATTAATTTAATTGCCAGCAATACTCCATTTAATATATAACTAAATAGGCAGTCATACATTTTTGTTTTGTTTTGCAAGTTGTCAATATTAACAAAAAAGAAATATTTTCCTAAATCACATTGCTAATTTCCAAAAATTATATTATTTAGAATCTAATAGCTATAACAATTGATAATTCATGAATATTCAATGAATATGGCTCATTTTTTCAGTATAAATATAAAACATTTCTCCTCATAACTTCACTACAACAAGCAAATATCATCAACTAAAAAGCATTCCTATTATTATCAAGGAAAAGAAAATGGGTTACAATTCAAGTTGTTTGGTAAGTCTGGTAGTTTTGGCCCTAATAATATCTAGCAACTTGGCCCCGACAACTGCTATTTCATGCACATAAGCCATAGAATATTTGATACCATGCGAAACCTATTTATTCGGGTGGAGCGGTATAACCATATCTTGCTGTCAAGGTGCTCAGTCACTAGCTATTGCTTATTTGTCAGACCGTAGATCTGTATGTCAGTGTCTTAAGCAAGCTGCATTGTCAATGAATGTTAATTTAGACAATGCCAAACAACTTCCCGCACATTGCAAAATCAGTCTTCCATTTGAGATCCGACCTGACATTGATTGCAACGCGTAATGATTCTCTCTCTATCTCACTGTGGATATGTTGATCACTTTATGAATAACTATGTCTTCCATATAAAATAAATCAATTTGTTTAAAATCATTGCTTTATTATTTCCATATATCTTATCATGATTGTTACTTGATGTGCAGGATTCACTAGATATGATCTAAGCTTGTATGGTACGTTGTTAAAAAAAAATTATTAGAATTTTCGGACAATGATTTCATGATCTTTGTCCAACTATTTTTAATGATTTGGGAATCGATTGTTTTTTAAAGTTCTAAAACAATATTTACGTTTTCTTTCTATTTCTTCCAATAATTGATAGGAAACATTGGCGAAAGGGTGAAATTCCAAAATGCAATGACGAGAGAGATTTTTTTATCTTACGTTTTGTAATGGTCCTTGTACAAGCACAAAAAATTTACACAAGTTTCATGTAAATTGCAAATTATTATTTCAGGTTTCTCCACTATCAAGTTCCTAAAAGATAATCCTACTTGAAAAAGATGGGGTTTTTTTTTTTTGTGTATAACATGGAAAAATTGAGTTGAAAAAGTCTTGTTTAATGCTTACTATGAATTTCGCTTTTCATATATTTTCTTTAGACGGTGAATACATCGATACATTTGTAGTACGTAATAACTTTTCCATTACATCATAATAATTCTGAAGGAAATTTACCTAGACACTCCCTGGGTATAAGCCTAATTACAGGAATTTACCCCCCTGTTGCAAATATTACAAAGACACCCCCTAGACTTAACGGCCGATAGTCATCTTTAACGGTACACGTAAAATGTCCAAAGTGCACTTAGTTATTTACACAAAAAAAAAAAAAAACCACCATGGCCGCCGATGCAAGCTCCAGCACCACCGTTCTTTTCACTTTTCCGGGGACTCCGGATACGGTTTGAACTCTCTTTGATGGCTATAGACTCGTCTTCACGCCCTCTACAAATCCCAAGCATTAATTATCAGTTCCAAGTTTATCCCGTCACTCTATTTTCAGATCTACAAATTTGGTGCGTTTTTCGATTTTACGCCGTCGTCGGCAGTGGAGCTTGACCCACCGCCTCCCCTTTTAGCTGTAGAATTTCCTCGGTGTGGCGGTAATTTTGGTACCAACCTTGTCCAATTTGGTGTTTAACTGAAGATTCCCCATTTTCAAGCTTACGTCAATGGCAGATGCTTCATTTTCGCAAAATTAGTCCCTCAATCCCAATTCGCAAATTGACCCTCGTAATTTCCCACCTTTATAATATGTCCCTACATATATCGAAAAACTCAAACTTCCACTTTGATTTGGTCAAAATTCACAATTTATATGTCACATGGCCCACACATAGACGATTTCGGGTTAATTTTGAAATTGAGCCTCAATTTGGACTAAAATTGCCGCAGAAGTTGGAGGTGTGGAACCAAATTTGCCAACCAAAATGATATGGGGTAAAAATGCTAGTGCGCTTAAGCTGTGGTGTAATATCCCTAACCTTTTTATTCACTTAAAAACTTGATTATTAGATATTTAGATTGTCGGTCCATAATTAATTAGTATTATTATTTTTGGGTTCTAATTTTATGTTTTAGAATGGGCCGATTAAAATAAAAAGGTGCACTTGTATTAGAACTCTAGTTGTATAGTTATACAACAATTATGTTACCTTTTCTCTAGGAAGTGGTCGGTCAAAGGAAACTATTAGGTTAGGTAGTTTTGTAATTATAAACATATCAAACTCTTTTTGGTACGTGTGTGTATATATATATATATATATATATATATATATATATATATATATATATATATATATATTCGAAGAAAAAGAAAAGGAAGAACAATAGTGAATTATCGAAATAATCAATTACATCTCGGAGATATAATTT
Source organism: Penstemon barbatus (assembly GCA_003313485.2). Classification (NCBI taxonomy): domain Eukaryota; kingdom Viridiplantae; phylum Streptophyta; class Magnoliopsida; order Lamiales; family Plantaginaceae; genus Penstemon; species Penstemon barbatus. The sequence continues at coordinate 95,594,079 of CM064883.1, read as the reverse complement.
AGGGACAACCGAAGTATCTAAAATTTCAGGATTTAGGTAAGTAGTTCTTGATGCTTTCCTACTCGTATTTTATTCGTATTATTATATTCGGTAGTATCTTTAAATCTTTCGAAGGATATACCTCGTTGTTATGATTCTAAAGTTTGATCTAAAGTATTTTGAAATTGAAGAATGAAAGATATTATTTTGTTAAGCTCTCAGTTCTTACATGCGTTTGTTTTGGGCCCCTTTGGGGGAATTTTGGTTAGCGATAGGAACTAGTTCCGAACATTTTTGTTTTGGCCTCCAACTGTTTATAAGTTTGAGTATGTTTGTTTTGGACCATGGATATCCATATGCTAACAGCCCGTGCCATGAGTTATAATAGTGGTCGTAGTGTTTGTCTGTGAGCTTACAAATCTTTGAAAATAATTTTTGTTGATCTTTCGAAATCTGTTTATTGACTCCATAGCATTTTCATTTTACTTGTGTGAATATAATCTTTATATTTTCACCTTTCATCACCTATCTACCATAAAAATCTCTTACTCTAAATATGCCTTTTTAGTTTCCAAAAGCTTTAATCTATTCTAAGGCATATCGAACAAATTATAAGCTAAACCCTTTAATCTATTAAGATATTTAGCCTAATTATTTTCGAATCCATGCCATCACTATAAGTTCCTCATATTTCTTTCAATCCTAATACACATAATATGCATAAATAATCATAACACTAATATGAAATATGTTAATCTGGAAAAAATAAATTTTGTATTATTGGAGATTGTGTGTCATGTATTTAGTAATACTAGGATATTCTATTCAACAAAAATTACACTGAAAGTTTTGCGTAGGTTTCTCATAACACGATGGAGTATCTCGCAATTATGCCTATAAATGACCTCCTTTAGCCCTTCATATCATAATTCATTTGCTCAAACTAAATTCTCCTTTCTTAAATATACTAAAAAAATAAAATCTGCCATTTTTACCAATATCAACCCCATGCAACAGGACTTAGTTTTTTTTTTTTCTTTTGAATTTACATTTTCAAATATAATAGATATATTATATTGGGATATATATATATATCTACACACACACACACAAATGTGTATATATATATATTTTTTTTTTTCATATAACGACTGTCTACAAATTTCTCTGTTACAAGAAGATATTATTCTGTTTGTCAAGCTTTTTTGAAATTGGTATGATTACTAAATTTAGTTTTTAAAAAATTTCATGGTTTTTATCATGAACATATTCCTTAATGATAATCTTACTTGATGATTCATAGTTTTGTCGGAAATATATCTCATAAATAAAAAAACCAGATAATTGAAATTTAATACCTTATCCAAATACAATTTAGGAAATTAAAAAATATTAAATTAAAATTAAATGTGCATTCATCCAACTAATTAAATTGTGAGAAAAGGTAGAATTAATTTAATTGCCAGCAATACTCCATTTAATATCTAACTAAATAGGTAGTCATACATTTTTGTTTTGTTTTGCAAGTTGTCAATATTAACAAAAAAGAAATATTTTCCTAAATCACATTGCTAATTTCCAAAAGTTATATTAATTAGAATCTAATAGCTATAACAATTGAGAATTCATGAATATTCCATGAATATGGCTCATTTTTTGAGTATAAATACAAAACATTTCTCCTCATAACTTCACTACAACAAGCAAATATCATCAACTAAAAAGCATTCCTATTATTATCAACGAAAAGAAAATGGGTTACAATTCAAGTTGTTTGGTAAGTCTGGTAGTTTTGGCCCTAATAATATCTAGCAACTTGGCCCCGACAACTGCCATTTCATGCACAGAAGCCATAGAATATTTGATACCATGCGAAACCTATTTATTCGGGTGGAGCGGTATGACCGCATCTTGTTGTCAAGGTGCTCAGTCACTGGCTATTGCTTCCTTGTCAGACCGTAAATCTGTATGTCAGTGTCTTAAGCAAGCTGCATTGTCAATGAATGTTAATTTAGACAATGCAAAACAACTTCCCGCACTTTGCAAAATCAGTCTTCCATTTGAGATCCGACCTGACATTGATTGCAACGCGTAATGATTCTCTCTCTATCTCTCTCTATCTGACTGTGTATATATTGATCACTTTATGAAAAACTTTGTCTTCCATATAAAATAAATCAATTTGTTTAAAATCATTGTTTTATTATTTCCATATATCTTATAATGATTGTTACTTGATATGCAGGATTCACTAGATATGATGTACGCTTGTATGGTACGTTGTTATAATTTTTTTATTAGAATTTGCGGACAATGATTTCATGATCTTTGTCGAACTATTTTTAAAGATATGGGAATCGATTTTTTTTTAAAGTTCTTGTACAATATTTATTTTCTTTCTATTTCTTCCAATTATTGACAGGAACATTGGCAAAACGGTGAAGTTCGAAAATACAATGACGAGAGAGATTTTTTCATCTTACTTTTTGTAATGGTTCTTGTACAAGCACAAAAAATTTACACAAGATTCATGTAAATTGCAAATTATTATTTCAGGTTTCTCCACTATCAAATTCCTAAAAGATAATCCTACTTGAAAAAGATGGCTCTTTTTTTCAGTATAAATACAAAACATTTCTCTTCATAACTTCACTATAACAAGCAAATATCATCAACTAAAAAGCATTCCTGTTATTATGAAGGAAAAGAAAATGGGTTACAATTCAAGTTGTTTGGTAAGTCTTGTAGTTTTGGCCCTGATAATATCTTGCAATTGGCCCCGACAACTACTATTTCCTGCACGGAAGCCATATAATATTTGATGCCATGCCAAACCTATTTATTTGGGTGGAGCGGTATAACCGCTTGCTGTCAAGGTGCTCAGTCACTGGCAATTGCTTCTCTGTCAGACTGCAAATTTGTATGTCAATGTCTTAAGCAAGCTACATTATCATTGAATGTTAATTTAGACAATGCCAAACAACTTCCCACACTTTGCAAAATCAGTCTTCCATTTGAGATCTGACCTGAGATTGATTGCAACGCATAATGATTCCCTCTCAATATCCCTCTATCTCACTGTGTATATATTGATCACTTTATGATTAATTTTGTCTTCCACATAAAATAAATCAATTTGTTTAAAATCATTGTTTTCTTATTTTGTATATCTTATAATGATTGGTATTTGATATGCAGCATTCACTAGATATGATGTGTGCTTGTATGGTACGTTGTTATAATTTTTTTTATTAGAATTTTCGGACAATGATTTCATGATATTTGTCCAACTAGTTATAAAGATATAAAAATCGATTTTTTTTTTTGAAGTTCTAATTCAATATTTACGTTTTCCTTCTATTTCTTCTTATTATTGATACGAAACATTGGCGAAATGATGAAGTTCCAAAATGTAATGACGAGAGAGATTTTTTTATTTTATATTTTGTAATGGTCCTTGTATAAGCACTTACACAAGTTTCATGTAAATGCAAATTATTATTTATGAATTCTCCACTATAAAGTTCCTAAAAGATAATCCTACTTATAAAAGATGGATTTTTTTTGTATAACAAGGAAAAATTGAGTCAAAAAAGTCCGCTTTTCATATATTTTCTTTAGACGGTGAATACATCGATACATTAGTAGTATGTAATAACTTTTTCATTACATCATAATAATTCTAATTATTACTATTGATGTACGAAGATAAACTAAATACAATCAGTACTAATAAACTAGGAAAACATCCCCATTAACGGGATTCAATACCGGTACCTTTTGTCTTGTGACCTCGACTATGCCACCGGACTTCAACCTCATTGCAAGGCTATGGCCTCATTACCAAAGCTACAACCTCATAAACAATTATATATCTGTTGGTCTCAAGTGGTCAGATGAAGTCTAGAGGAGGGGGGTGAATAGACCTCTGTTATTCTTTTGAAAATTTCTCCAACTTTTCTTATCAGAAGAGTAAGCTAATCGGAACTTGTAAGATTACTCAGCTGATCGCACACAAAGCTTGCTCAGCTTAAGTTGACCACTAGTATGATTTTACTTGTTTGTTTGCAAATCAAATCAGAGTATTAAACTTGTATGTAAAGGATTTTGTCAAGTGCCTTTCAAACAAGTTTTATGTCAATTATAATTTCATCCCGGTTTTAAAACTCTTTTTGCTTTTTAAAATCTAAATCTTTTTGAAAGTTTGGTTACTTACGAAAATTAGCAAGTAAAGTAATTACTTTACTTAAGTAAGTCAAAATAAAGAATTTTTATAGTGGTTACATAGAGAAGAATGTCTTTTAGTCCATTCTTCTAAATCACGAAGATTTAGGTTATACTATGAACACTCAGTTCTACTTGACAAAAAGTGCATGTGGCCAATTTCATTTATTCCATCAAATTATTTTACGGTAATATGAACATTGCAACTGATATTTAAATTATGGTACTAAATGTGCATTTATATATCCAATAATATCAATATTACAATGTGTTATAATATTGTATAATACTAAATTTGCAATTTTTCTGAATTTTTAAGTATTACAGGCAATAAAAGTTAGTTAAACTTTTGAGGAATGCCCCTCTTTTCATTTTTCTCTCTTAACAAAAGCGAAAAAATAGGTCACCCATAGAATCCTATGTAACATTAAAGCAGATCATTGACATTTTTTTAACTAAAATCATTTTAAATGCCATTGAACTGTTGTGTCATTTTTCCCTTCAGTATCCATTCTTGAACCTTCTAGTTCTTTTCCCATCTTTTTTCTTTCAGCATATCAGTAGTGCAAAGTGTTAATTTGAGGGTGTGAAGTGTTAATTTTGTATTTTAGGGTGCAAAGTGTCCATTTATTATGTATCGGGGGTGCAAGTTGCTGATTTATTCTTAATTACAGGATGTTAAGTGCTAATTTTATTTTTGGGGTGCAAAGTGCCAAATATTTACAATTGAATTACCTATTTTGCCCTTGAGTTTTAACATGAAAATAAAGGAGGGTGCAAAATGCTGTATTTTTTATATTTCGAGGGCGCACAGTGCTAAATTCAAGTTTTGAGGGTGCAAAGTACCTATTTTCCGTGTTTCGAGGGTACAAAGTGCAAAAAACCCTACATAAATTACTTTTTTGGTTGTTGGGCAATGATATAAATTTTAGTTAAAAGTGTATGGTTGTTCATTAGATGAAAATCGAACCGGTAATTCAAAATTTCGGTTCTACATTTTTAAAATTGAAAATCGAATCGAACTTCCTAATTCGATTTTCAGCTTTAGCCAAAATTTTAAATTATGTATAACTTTTAAAAAATTACATAATTAAATACTAGAGAATTTATCACAAAAAACATCAAAGTCATAAGTAATCATAAACATCATTAAAATGACGTAAAACTAAATAGTTAAATAATTAACATTTAACAATTATCATACCTAATAAAAAACTAAAGTCCATACTCTATATTCATAGTAGTCATACAATTAAAAGATTTTAACTCCAAAAACTAATATTTAATAATTAAAAGATAAAGTCCAACTCCAAAAACTAATATTTAATAATTAAAGGATCATAAAGAATAAAGTCCAAGGCCCACAAAGTCAAAACAAAAAACCGAAGCGAATCGCTTTGGTTCAGTTCGATTTACACCGAAATATTTCTTTCGGTTCGGTTTGAATAGTTAACCGAACCGTGAACAGCAATCCACACTTTCAACGAAAATATCTTGAACAGAACAGCAAAATTACAAATTAGTCCCATAAGATTTGACCTTCACATTTTGTGCTTGTAACTAAAAAGTTGCACTTGTGATCTCAATTTTTTCCTTTTTTTCTTTTTTTAGTAATAATGGTTCTATCGCCCATTTTCATCCAAGAGACAAATGTAAAAATGAGTCATTCCTATATATAATACCAAAAAATAGAATTATATGGACAAAAAATGCAACAATTGAATAGAATATGATCTCCATTGGCCTAAGAGTAAAAAAATAATTAATAAACTTAGGACTAAAAATGTAATTTTTTAAAACAAAAATATGATTAAAAAACTCCACCAAACTAAAAATGCAATTTTTCCCTACATAGAACCATCATAAATGTTAATACATTAAAAAAATAAAGCGGTGGCTTTCTTACCTTGAAATTTGAATTCACCTAAAATAAATAAATTTTCTCCAGCCGAAGGAGGGAGGCAAGCAACAGCCCCTCCCCCCCCCCCCCCCCCCTTTCGGCTGAAGAAGAGCTCCCCCTGGAGCTGGCAGGCAGACATCCCGGGGGAGATGCTTGCCTGCTGGCAGGCATGGAGGCAATGGTTGCCTCCCTGCCTACCAGGAGGCTCACGCTCCTCTTCCCCTTTCTTTTTATTTTTTATTTTTTATTTTTTGTTTTTTGTCAATTGGTGCCTTCTTTCTTTCTTTCTTTATTAATTGCAGTGTATTATTGCATGTTGCTTTTTTTGTCTTATTGCCGTGACTTCCTTTTCTCCTTTTTTTTTTTTTTGTCTTTTTTGGTGTTGTTTTGCCTACAAGTTCTAAGTTAATTGTAGGACAAATTTATAAGTTATAAGTTATAAGTCCTGCAAGAATGAAATTTAAATGTATAAAAAAAATATAAGTTAATTCACTATAGGTCTCGTTTGACAAATTTAACTCACTATTATTAATTTCTTTTATGTTGAACGTTTATTGTGATATTTAACGTTATCAAATTCTTACTCCATTAGATTATATTAAAAATTTATTTTAATTATTTAAAAGTTATATAATAATATAATAATAATAATTATTATTATTATTATTATTATTATTATTATTATTATTATTCCATTATTCCATTATTATTATTATTATTATTATTATTATTGTTGTTGTTGTTGTTGTTGTTGTTATAGTTAAGTGAGAGTGGGGAAAGTTTGAGATTGAAATCAATATTTTGAATTGTTGGTTCGTTTGGAGATGACTAACTTGGCAAGGCAGGCAAGAGGGAGCTATTGCATGCTTTGGCTGGAGATGGCATATTCAGGTAATTAAACACCACAAATGATCATCCTTATCATTATTTTTTTATAGGGCTGTCCCTCTTACAAGTTTCTTTTTCCACGTTAATTAATCTTCACTACGGGTTAATTGTTTCATTTTGGCCCTTTCAGGTCGAGTACAAACGGCTCCAATGTTACGAACCTATGTATCATGAGGGTATTTTCATCCGTTCGCTCTGATAGTGTAACACTTAAGTCCCCCCCCCCCCCCCCCCAATAAAATCTATTTGGATAAATTTAGTCTCTAACTTTTATAAAAAAATAATAAAAATAACAAAAAAAAAATATTAAATATAACCTTTATGAATCGAAAATCATTTAAAAACAATAAAAATCTAGTAATAATAATAATAATAATTAACCCATCTATATCTATATGAATTAGACAATATAAAAGAACAAAACATTAAAAAGATTAAAAAAATAATTTCTCTATTTGCATTAATAAAAATATAAAAAAAATCAATTAAAAATGAAATGGAAAAAAAAAAATAAAAGCATACCCACCGACCCCCAAACCCCATTTCTCTCCCCCTCTTCAACGACAACACTGATTATTTTTTAAAATATTATTTTGAATTTTTAAAATTATTTTCTAATTTATATTGACATAAATAGATAACCTATTGTTATTTTTAAATTTTAAATTTTTATTTTGAATTTTTATTCATTTTTTTAATGATTTTCGATTCATATGGTTATATTAAATGATTTTTTTTGTTATTTGAAATTATTATTCTCATAAAATCTAGGGAATAAATTGATAAAAATAGGTTCTATGGGGTACTTATGTGTAATACTATTATAGTGAAAGAGCGAAAATACCATCGGATTCATCGTGCTCAGCCTAAAAAGGACAAAAGTGAAACAAAAAATTCTTAGTATGGACTAACATGAAGAAAAAAATTAAAAGGGACAACTTTGTAAAAATCATACATATGGAGGAGGACCATACATATATTCACCCAAATAAATTTGAATACCTAATAAATGTCAATATATCTTTTAAAAAAAATTAAAGCGGTGGTTTTCTTACCTTGAATGTACCTAAAATATCTAAATTTTAGGTAATAAAATGACAAACACCGGCGGGTGGAGTAAATATCAACTCTCGATTTTTTTTTAAGGGTTTAATTTATTTTAAGGTATGTCAGATACATTATATGGGAACCTATCTCAAAACGAATTCAAATCTAAAATCGCTATTTTATAGTGACTAATTTTTTTCACCAGATCAATCATTTGTTAGATTGGTAAAATATTAACTCTCTATTTCATCAATACCCCCTCCCTAAACTATGGGCTCGGTTCAGATATGCACACAACGCTACCTATAAATCCAACCTGTTTTTCCGTGCCTCAGCTAACTCGCATGCATTTACTCACATAGAAAATGCAAATAAAAAGTTGAATATATAATTAAGGTAAAATTGCAGAAAACGTCCCAAACTAATTACTGATTTTGGATTTTCGTTCCGAACTATTTAACTTGGCGAATTTCGTCCCGTAATTTAATATTTTTTTGGAATATCGTCCCAAACTAATTACTAATTTTGATTTTCGTCCCAAACTATATCAACTCGCCAAATTACGTCCCATAATTTACCATTTTGTATGTATTTAGTCCCAATATTAAATTTCTAATTTAATGAAAATGACGTTCAATCTTGTAATTAATTTGGGACAAACTCTGCAATATTATATAATTATTCATGTTAAAATTTACCATGTCATGACACTTAAGCAGCCATGTGATAATTCATCGGCAAATGCGCAATTCCGTCTTATAATTATGTTGGGACGATATTCCAAAAAAATATTAAATTACGGGACGAAATTCGCCAAATTAAATAGTTTGGGACGAAAATTCAAAATCAATAATTAGTTTGGAACGATTTTTGCAATTTTGCCTATAATTAATTCAAACTCATCCCCTCACGTTTTAGTGTCACTCGAGAAAGTCACCTTACAAGTTACAAGTGTATGTGTGGGTCCATATAAATTTTAATTTTAAACACTTGTCGTTACGATTATACATACGTGTGACATAAAATGTGACCAAAGTGAGAAAAAATCAATCCCCTATTTCCACTTTCTCACTATAAATAAGAGCACTAAAACAAAGCATCAATCACTACCATTTCATCATTTAATTTTAAGATGACCGAACGGTGTACATTTAGGTGGTTAGCGGTGGTGATGCTTCTTGCACTTGTGGTTAATAATAATTACCACCGGGCCACGGCGGAGATTCAATGTGGCGAGGCCGTTACACAGGTGCTGCCCTGTGAGTCGTACTTGCTTAGTGGGTCCCCAACGCCGAGCGTTTCATGCTGTACTGGGTTACAGTCATTGGACAAAAGCGCAACGGCGTCGCAGGTAGATAGAAGAAAAATATGTAAGTGTTTTAAGGAAACGGCGAGGTCTTTTCCGATTAACGTGGCTAAATTACAAGAGCTTCCTAAACTGTGTAATATTACACTTAACTTTCCCATCAAACCTGATATCGACTGCGACAGGTAATTTAATTTACAAATTATTTTTATTAAAATATTTTAAGAATTGACGATATATACTGATCGATTTCTGTGGTTCTGATTTTATATATATGCAGTCTTTGAACCTGACGGCAATGAGAGTTTTTGGGAGCGTGGACATGATAATAAGTACTTATATAATAGTGAATTTGTATTTGGAATCGAGTTTAAGCCTTCTAATATTAATGAAATAGTGATTAAGAACAATGTATTCTGTTCTGCAATGATTTTATTAATGGTTTCTTAATTCAGTTATTTCAGCTTTGCAACTCGGATTTGTAGTTAATTAGCTTAAACATATCTGCCATGATTTTTTTCTACATATCTGCCATATTAAATGGATAGATCATTGACAAAAAATTACAAACTTTTGTTTATTTGGGTGTCCCCTTTCTCTTTAGTTATATGGGCTCCTAAATATTCAAAATTAAAACAAACCTGTCATGGATAGTTATATACTTATATTCAAGGGGAAAGCATAATTAGTCCCATAACATATAACCGCTTGCAATTTGTCTTGTAAGTATTCGGGGATGACAATTTTATCTCATAACTCATAAGTCACGAAATTGAAGCAAATTTTGGAATTTTTTGGCCCAGTTGAGATAATGAGTTTCACTTGTAGGCTGATGGATTTTAACCGAAGAATTTTGACCATAATTTAAAGAAAAGAAAAAAAAAAAAAAAAAAAAAAAAGGATTAATATTGGTTATGTGCAACACGCGTCACATGACCCATGCAAAATATAATTTTGTCTTTTGGAGGCTTCTAATCGTGATTTTAGGCCAGATAACCCATTCTAGCTTGTCTTTTTACCTTTTAATTACGGGAACAATTTTGCATTTTTTTCCTACAAAGATACAAGATTCCCTCTAAAAGAATGGGTTTGATTTTACTTCAAAACTGGGAGTTAATTTATTGGACGCGCGGAGGTATCAAATGTATAAATGATTGTTCAACATTGGCATAAAATGTGTCAGGTTTTCAAAATTTATTATCGCATCCTTAAAATATGTAGATTAATTTATAATACTAAAAAGTGAATTCTTTCATTATATAATTAAAAATATAATATTTTGTTTATATCACATGATATATACTAGTTAAATAAAATGGGTATTTAACTGACCCAACAAAGATTTTGAAAAGAGATTGAAAGATAAGCAGAATCAACTCAAAAGTCTGCAATATTGCTACATTTAAGTACTTAGTAAACAAACAACATTTTTTTTGGAATAATTTCACAGGAGAGAATTGTATTTGTGTTACCAAATTATATATCGATTCTAACTTATGGTACCATAAAAAACGAGGTCAACACATTTGGTACCACAATTTAAGAAATTGAATCACATTTGATACCACCGTTAAAATTGGACGTTAACTGATGACGTGGCAGTTAAATTTTATTGCAGAATTGATATCATTACTTATATTGACTGACAATTATACACCTAACCTTTAAGTTGTCAAAATAACCTACATCTTCAAATTTACTGATAACTTTAGTTCACATTGTTGCCCAATTTCAGAATTGGCTCGAATAAAACACTTGCGGACCAATTTAGAGATTTTACTTAATATATTTACATATGTATTTAACTAATTAAATTTATAAATAATATTAACAAACCAAATAATACATTAACATAAATTTGATAAAATATTAATTAAATCTAAAATTTATATAATGATATAAATATATTTAATATTTATTAAAAAAATAAATTATATATTATTAATAAAATAATTATAATTAAAAAAAAAAAAACCTTCTCCTACCTCCTACCCAAACCGCATCCAATTTTAACGGTGGTACCAAATGTGATTCAATTTCTTAAATTGTGGTACCAAATGTATCGGCCTCGATTTTTATGGTACCACAAGTGAGAATCGATATATAGTTTGGTGCCACAATTACAATTCTCTCAATTACATAGACATCTCCAGAGGTCTGGGCTAGTTATTGTCCAATCCCCTCGTAATTTAATAATTACAGGAACCTCACCTCTCGTTTCAAAAACCGTACTATACCATTAGGGTTCCGTTAGTTTTTTATGACATCATCACCATTTTCTATTGAATTTTCTATTTTATCCTTGAATTTACTGTAGCTATTTTGGTGTCAACCATACCCTTGTTATATATGTTTGGTGCGTAGGAGGGTTTTCTTTGCAATGATATATATATAAGTATGTGTTCAAATGTTGTGAATTTACTTGAAACTTATAATGAGTTTATTAGTGTATATGTATTCTTAGATTAAAAATATAATAACACATCAATATTTTTTTCCATAAAATTTTCATAATGCTTTTACAATTAAAGTACGAGAAAAAATAAATAAATTATAGTTAATTATAAAGAAAAAACATTGCATAATATAAATAAAAATGTAAATACATTTATCTTTCACATTTAATTCGTAATTTTAATAATTTTATAAAATATCATAATTAAAGAGGATAAAAGAATGAATTACGTCTAATCATGAGAAGAAAATAAAACTTGAAAAGTAATTATTAGACATCATAAAAATGCTCACGTGCTTACTAAAAAAATTCGTAAACTTTTAACTTAAAAAATTAGTAATTTTTTTCACAAAAATTAAAAATACTCATCCAAATATCCGATTTAATAAAATTGTTATTATATAATCATAAATATATTTTTTATATTTATTACTTAAATACAATAATATTAAGGATTCATAATATTTTACTATAAGATAGAAAGTCATATCTTATTAATACATTTACTAAAATTAATAAATCAATAAATATTTTTTATATATATTATTTAAAGAAAGGAAAACCTCACCTGCCCAAACCCCAACCCCAACCCCAACCCCCAACCCCCAACTCCAACCCCACCCCAACCCAAACCTCCCTTCCCAGGCCGCGCCGCCAGCATGGGATCTAAGATTCCAAATCGGTGATAGCCTGGAAGGAAAGGTACGGGGTCGTTGGTGGTCAGGTTCTCCTTCCAGGCCAGCGGCAAGGCCTAGGAGGAGATTTTTCGGTAGGGAGGACGACCGATTGGGTAGGATTGGGATGGGCTGGGGGGTTTAGGGCTAGAGTTTTTTATGTATAAAATTAATTTTTTTTGAAAGTTTAGGAATCAATGTGTAATTATAATTTTTTTATATATTCAAAACTAATTTTTGCTAGGGTAATATGATAATAGTATGCATTAAATAGGACAGTTCATAATTTGATTTTTTTCTGATTTATTTTCTTTTTTTAATTAAATTGATGGGGACAATAAGGTCATTCCAAATTTATAGAAAAGCTTTTAATAATAAATTATATCATAAAGCTAAAATTAATTTTAATTTTGACCCGAATTAATTATATACAAATGACTATAAATTATACAAATGACTATAAATTATATACGAATTAATTTAATAATAAATTATATCATAAAGATGTATATAAACTAACTTTACCCGAATAAATACTCAAGCACAAATTTGGGTAGCAATCCACATTATTAAATAAGTAATAACTATACAATAACTATATGAAATTATTATGTACGTAAAAAATAATAGATAAATGAGAGCCATTTTATGATTTTATCACATAAATTGAATGAAAACTATTACCTTGTAGAGTATCAATTCAGAAAAAAAGGGCTGCATGTGTTTCAAAGATTTTTTTGTTTATTAGAATTCTATTACATCTTTATAGTCATTTGTATATGTAAAGATGTTATTTCAATTATAAGTTATATATAATATGTATACATGATTTCTTTACATTAAATATCTACTGTTTAGTAAATCTATAATATTTTAATTGCTTTAATGAATTTTTTATATCGATCTTTATAGTGTGTAGTAAAATTTAATTTATATTTTTAAAAAGATAGTTTTGTTTGAAATTTAAAATTATTATATGGAATATAAAGATTTATGTATATAAGTTGTCACGTACTAATCAATTAGTTTAAATAATTAACTAAGATTAACAAGTTTTTCTTATTTTTAGTCTCATAATAATTCATCTTAAACTGAATCAAGAAGATATAAGGTAAAAAGTACTTGTGTGCAGTGCGCACTGGTTCCAGGTTCTGTTGCCGGTTAAGTCACCATGATTTACCTCCTCTCACAATCCCATCAAACAGGGGGTGAGGGGCGCCCGGGGTGAGCGATTCTACCTTTTGGAACAACAAGGTAAAAAGTATAAATACAAATATTTATTGGGTTGTTTACTTAAGAAGACAAAGTGAATTTTTCAACTGTAATATATGGGTCCAGATTAGCTCAACGTCAAAGTTGATGTAATCCAATCCTGCTTTTCCGTGTTTCGGCTAACTCACATGCATTTACTCACCCGGAAAACACCATTAAATAGAATTGAATGAATAAATAATTTAAACTCAACACCTCACATTTTAGCATCGCATAAGAAATTCAATTGACAATTGTATGTTTAGGTCCACATGAAAGTCTGTATTTGAACATTCGACAATAAATTTAAAATAAAAATTGATTTCGTATTTTCATTCATTTTTAGAGACCACATGAGAAATTTATCATGCAATTATATGCATAGGCCCACATAAATTTCAAATGTAAATTAATATTGTCAATAAATTTGTATATATAAATAATCCTCTTTTTCGTTCATATTTTACATTACATGAGAAATTAACTTTACAACTATATACTTAGGTCCAAATGTGAACATTTGTCAATAAATCTATGTATTTAATTAATCATTCTTTCCCATTTATATTTTTGCGTCACATGAGAAATTCACCTTACAATTGTATATATGGACACACATAAATTTCGAATTTGAAAATTTGTCAGTATATCTTTTTATTAAATTAATTCCGCTTTTTAATTCACATTTTAGCATCACACTTGAAATTCACTTTACTATTGTATGTGTAGGCCCACATAGTTTTCAAATTAGAACATTTACCAAGAGATCTATATGAAAATTAATCCTGCTTTTACATTCACATTTTAGCATTATACTAGAAATTCACCTTACAATTGTATATAAGGACCACATAAATTTCAAATTTGAATTTTGTTGATAAATCTTTATATAAAATTAATCCCAATTTTTCATTCACATTTTAGCATCACACCGAAAATTTGCTTTACAATGGTATTTGTGGGTTCACATAAATTTCAAATTTGAACATTTGTTAATAATTATATTCTTATAATTAATCTTGCTTTTTCATTCATATTTTAACATCACATGATAAACTCATTATAACTGTATGAGTGGACCCACATAAATTTTAAATTTGGACAACATTTGACAATAAATCTATATATAAAATTAATTCCGCCTTTTCATTCATTCATTTTAAAATCACACAAGAAATTTAATTTACAATTGTATTTATGGGGCCACATAAATTTCTAATTTGAATATTTGCTAATATATATACAAAATTAATCACGATTTTTCATTCTCAATTTAGCATCACATGATAAATTCACCTTAGAGTTGTATGTATGGGCCAACATAAATCTTAAATTTGAACATTTGTCATAAAAATAATCCCGCTTTTTCATTCACATTCCAGCATCACACGAGAAATTCATTTGAAAATTGTGTGTATGAACCCATAAAAATTTAAATTTAGACATTTGTCAATAAATATGTTATTTTATTGTATTTTTGGTGTCATAACTTCAATTTCGGTGGAAATTTTTGTTCACGTTGAGGCTCAATTTAAAAATTGGCCCGACTAAACCCTCATGTGGATCATGTTACTTGTAATTTAGGGATTTTGATGTCAGAACTTAAGTTTGTTGACGTTCTACCCCTGCATCTTATTGGACTGACACAGTTGGTGATACAACTTCAATTTCGATTGCAATTTTTGTTGGTTTCAAGTGGTCAGATGAGGTCTATAGGGGGGGTGGGGGTGGGGGTGGGGGGGTGAATAGACCTCTTCAAATTTTAACTTTAAAACTTTTCACTTAATAGTAAACAGACTAAGCTGTTATAGAGCAGTAACCTGACTAAGCTGATCGCGAACAAATCTTTGAATCGGCACAGTAGACCACTAATCTGATAATCACTTAGCTGATTTAGTCAAAATCAGTTTTAACACCAGAATATTTGCAGAGGATATTTTAAGTGTTTTTCACAAGTAAGCTTGGTAGATTGAAAGATTTTATCCCCAGTTTTATCAAACTCCTTTTACAAATCTTTTCAAACAGTTTTTCAAGTGTTTTATACAATCTGAAAATATGCAAGGAAAAATGCAAAGTAAAACACACAGAATTTTTATAGTGGTTATATGGATTTAAATCTTTTAGTCCACTCTTCCAAGTCACTTAGATCTTGGGTTTTTCTATAATCACAAAGTTTACAGTATACTCTGCTTGCGCCAACTAACAAATGAAAAGGCCACAAGTGCGCAATAGGAAATCACAAAGAAGACCTATTCTACAGAGACTTATCACTCACAAAGACGTATAAGAACTCCTCACAGCACTCTCTTAACACAGATTCACTCAGAAAATGTATTCGTTTCGCTTCAACAAGCTTCTGTCAACAAATAACTTCAGCAGGCGAGTGAGCTGTTCTTGAGCTTCTTGAGACTTAGAAAATATTCTGCTTCGTAAATAATCTCTTAGATGTTGTGTTCGCAGTTTCTCTTCGTCTCTTCAGCTATTTATACTCACAGATTCAAAAAGTGTCCGTTGAAGAGAGACACAATATCTCGATTACTGGTCCTTAATTTCCGCGAACGGCTCTCTGCACAGTGACAGTACTGCAGACTGTACTTTCTGTCAGGCATCATTTAATGCACCTAGCTGATACGAGGTATTTCTTCAATCATTTGCCATTAATATCCTCGGTCTTCAGCATTTATTACTCTAAGGGCATTTATTACCGTTAGGGAGACTTCCTGATCCTTTCCACTCGGCTGATAAGAACACATGTCTGATGGTGAGCAGAGCTGATCCCAAACTTGAACAAATCTGATTTGAGTCGGCTGATCTTCACCAGTCTGATTTCTTTTTTCAGCAGATCAGTAGTCTTCTGGACCTTGAATCTTTGACCCTTCTAATTTGTCTTCTCATTTGGTCAAGATTCTTCTAAGGGTTTTAACTAAGTCTTCCATACTTAGCTGATCTTGATGTTTTGGAAATCATCAAAACCTCCCTTAACTTCTTTATCTTCAATTCACTCTATCTTCATCTTCATCCAATAATTTCTCCCTTTTTGATGACGACAATACTTCAGCTAAGTACATATTACCTATACTAAAGTTTTAATCCTCAAAATTTCTGAGATAGAAATATATGTTGGAATAAAAACATGAACTTTTATATATGATTGAAAATGATTACAAGTTACAAACTTTTATCAGATGAGATAACTGAAAAAGTAAAGTGAATTGATACAATGATAAAGTATTCTATACTATTCATCAGCTTCTTCACTTCCTTCTTCTTCAACTTCCTCATACTCATACTCAGATTCATCATCTTATTCCTCTTCATCATTTACGTCATCAGTTAGAAGATTTTGTTGAGCAGCTTCCATCTTTTGCTTCATTTCTTTTTCACGCTTCAGTTCCTGTTCTGCTTCAGCAATTCTTCTCTTCAGACGATCAACATTTTTGTACTTGGTGTATGGATCCAGTTGCTCTTCAGGAGTGTCTTTAGTTGCAGCCAATTCTTTATCAGACTTGACTTCTTTATCAGCATCATGTTCATCAGTTTCCTTGTCATCAGCTTTTCCATCTCCTTCAGCTTTTTCTTCAAGTACTTGTTTCTCTGGCTCTTTTGGTTTCTCTTGAGCAGCAGCAAAGTCTTCTTCAGTAACTTGAACAGTTGTCTCTTCCCTTTTCTCTCCCCCCTTTTTGTCATCATCAGCAGGGTTGAGTTCAACAACTTGGATTTGGACAGCAGCACATAAGTTTCTGATTACATCTTGTCTTGTATTCACATGATTCAGAGTAGAATTGATGGTTCCAGTTTGATCATTGACGCAGTCAACATTGAGTTGTAAAGTAGAGATTTCTTGATGAACTTTACTTGCAGTGGTTTGAACTTCCGCAACCAATAACAGATTCTTTGCAGTCTCTTCATTACTAGCTTTGATGAATGTGTCAGTCAAATGAGCAATAGTATCTTCACTTCTCTTAAAAACAGCATGAAGATGACCAACATCAGCTTTGACATCTTCAATACTTCTGTTCATATCCAGAATGCTCTTGGTCAGCATAAGGGAATTATCTTGTGGAAGTGGGAAGTTGTCAATGGCATCCTTAACCATTCTTGCATTTTCCTCATGCATTTGCTTCATCAGCATCCTATTCCTCTCTTCCATTTCCTTGAGTGAATTTTCAAGCATCAGCTGAAGGATTCCATCAGCGACGAGTGCATATCAGCTGATGGAATAGAGGGTGATGCAGTCTGATCTTCTTCCTGGTGGACAGGAGCGTCTTTTAGAACAGGTTCTTCTTCAGTCTTTTCCTTAGCTTTTCACTCAATAGCTAAAGATTCATTTGCAGCAGCGGTCTGTTTCTTGACATCTTCAAAGATCTTAGTAACAATAGTTCCATATTTAGTGAAAACAGTAGTCTGGCGGATTCTCTTTATAACAGGCAGACTATTGGCAGCAGGTGTCTTCACTTTAGGCAACTCTTGATACTTTTTCATTTCTTTGCCAAATGTGATCTGCTGTACACTGGGTAGACTAGGCAGATCACTTGGAGATCCTTGTTCATACCTTGAACGTTTAGTCCATTTCTCCAAGGCAGTAAGAACAGCAATTTGCACAGCCCTCTTGATAGGATCATCTTGTTTTCTTCTCTTGGATGGCAATGCATCAGAGATGGTTTTGGCTTCTGCAGCAGCAAATTCTTGTGCATATTTGTGCATGACATCTCTTACATAATCAGCATCCATAGCTTTGAAAACTGAAGTAGTCTGCAACCAGCTGAGGACCCACTTTTCCTCACTTGAAAACTCCTTCCAGCTCTGGAGCTCTTCAACAGATTTGTTTATCCCGTAATCCCTCCATCTTATATATCGTGCCTTTTCTTGGATAAACAGGGTTTTTTGTTGCAGCTTCTCATCAATATGAGCCAGGGCAGCTTCGAATCTGTTGAAAACAGAAAGATCAGAATTGACAATTTCAAAGGCTTTTCTCACTTCAAACCTTTTCTTTTCTGGTATCACGTCAGCAAGCATTTTTAGCTTGGCCTTCGTTGATTCACCAATTTTGATGCCACCAGATATGTTTGGACCATGAGAGTCCTTCTTGCTTAGCTCAATAGCAAGTACCAATTCTTCATCTTCAGCAGTCATTTTTCTCCTTTCTTCATCTTTTTCAGCTGCTATTTTGCTAAGTTCAGCAGCTCTTTGACATTCTTGTTCGTCCCTTTTTCCTTTGCTCTGCTTCTTCTCTCTTTTTCTTGTCCAAACACTTTCTTTCTCCTTATGAGTATTTTTCTTTTTCCTTTCTTTTTGTCAGCTGTCTGTGCTTCTTTAGCAGCAGCAGGTTCAGGGGCAGCAGATGCAATTGGTTCAACTGCAACATGTTCGATGATCTGCACTTCAGGATCATCTTGAGGTTGAACTACCTCAGCTGTTGGTGCGGTAGAAGTAGTCTGTTGAGCAGCTTGATCAGCAGCTGACTCCTTGGCAGCAGACTCTTCTTCAGCTCCAGCAGGCCTCTCTGCTGATTGAGGACTTTCTCTGACTAAAACAGAAGGTTTAGCAGGAGATGGTTCAAAAATCACCTTCCTCTTAGCAGACTTTTTGGTAGCAACTTTTTCTTGGACAGGCTTAGAAGCAGCAGTATCTCTCAATTGACTTCTAGTTCTTTTTGCTACTTTGTCAGCAGATCTCTCTTCTGACACTGTTCTTGATGGAGAATCAGCTGATATCTCCAAAACTTCATCTGTGATCTTCTTAATAGTAGCGTCAGCAGCAGCTTGTTTTTTCTTGTCTGTTCTGGCTTGAACAGCAGGCTTAGCTGTTTGAACAGATTTCTTTTGTTTCTTTGCAGGAACTTTTTCCTTAAGTTCCTCAGCCTCTTCTTCTTCATCATTCTTCCTTTTCGACCCTCCCTTGACAGCTTGATAGGTTGCCAGAGCCTTGGCATTATGAATCTCTTTCCCTCCAGTCATTCCACAACCCAGATTATAGAACAGATAAGTTAGGGTAATCCTGTGGTTGGTTTGCTTCTTCTGGTGAAAGTTTGCCAGAATGTACCAGATGACAACAGACCAGTTCACCTCATAGCCGTAGTGAACAGCCATCATTATGCAATATCTCTTCATGGTGACACTGTCTAGGGAAATAGTGCAGTTCTCTATCAGCTTCGATACCATATCAGCCATGCGCTGATATTCATCCTTGAGCTGTTTCTTCTTGATGTTGCCAGACATAACTTCTCCCTTTTTGGCACAGATAGCCCAGAATTCATGAATTTTATCTTCTGCCATAGAAGAAACATCAGTCCTCCCTTGATTGGATAACCCAAATTTCTCATGTAGCAGGGCAGGGGTGATGACTATTGCTTGTCCTCCGACGGTGGCTTTAATTTCAAGTTTTTCAAAATCAACAGCGTCCTTGGCGTTGTAATACTCCATCACATGGTCTTTCCATACCATTTCTTCATGAGCTTCCATGAATTTCACCAGGGTTGCAGCTTTGAATTTTTCAAGGATTTCTTTCATCACGGCGGTGCCAAAGTGGTGATATGTATCATAGACTAGATACATACCCTCTGCCTTGGCTTCTTGTTGAGGATTCATGATGATTATGTGAAGGATTAGTGAAGAAAAACAAGAGAATTTTGCAGAAACTGGAAGCAAGAATTCTTAGATTATTTTTGAAAGTATTTGGGTGCGTAAAGAGTTACTGAGCTGATCAGATATGGTTTTAAAGAGGTTAGGGTATTTCGGTTTCCGTGATACACGCTAACCATTTGATCCATTTTGTGTCAGCTTTGATCGTGCGCCGTCAGTTACGCAATTCAAAATTCAAAAACATTTAGTGTCAGGCGGGAATACGAACCGCCTTAGTTTACTAGTAAAAGCGGGTTTTAGATAAAACATTTTTAAACAGCAAAGCTTTTACGTAAACAATCAGATGAGTAAAATAAATACTTATCTGATGGGACTAGTGTCTTGATGACAGATTATTACTAGTGAAAGCCAATAACTAGTAATCTTCGTCGGCTGTTTGTCAATCCAGCTAGATAATTAATCTTCAGTCTTCAAGAATTAAGGTCTTCTCTTGAGAACATAACTTCAACTAACTTTCATTAACCAATTTCATCTTTTAATCAGAAGTACCGCTAGTCTTACACGTTCCCCCTGACTTTAAGAATCCATAAGCTAACTAGTCTGTTGAGAGTTAACCTTGAAGATAATAATAAGATGAGTAAGCTGATAAACTCCAGTCTTCTGTTGAGTTCCCCCTCAGCTTATGCATCTAAATTCAGCAGACCTAGTTCAGCTCTTAAAGTTGAAAACCTTGCATCACTTAGAGGTTTCGTGAAGATGTCAGCGATCTGATTTTCAGTATGAACATGTTCTATCATGACATTTCCTTTTTCCACATGATCTCTTATGAAGTGATGTTTGATCTCTATATGCTTAGTCCTTGAATGACTTGTAGTATTTTGAGTAAGGGAGATTGCACTTGTATTATCACAGTAGATAGGTATCCCACTGATTTTAATGTTGTAATCTTCTAGTTGATGCTTCAACCAAAGTATTTGTGCACAGCAAGCTCCAGCAGCTATGTACTCAGCTTCAGCAGTAGATATGGATACTGAAGTATGTTTCTTACTCATCCATGAGATCAGGCAACTACCTAAAAATTGACAGGCACCTGTTGTGCTCTTCCTATCAATTTTGCAGCCAACAAGGTCAGAATCTGAATAGCCTATCAACTCGAATCCAGATTCCCTAAGATACCACAATCCCAATTCTTGAGTGCCTTTAAGATATTTAAGTATCCTTTTGGCAGCTAGAATATGAGATTCCTTAGGATTTGATTGATATCTCGCACAAACCCCAACAGAGTACATGATATCAGGTCTGCTAGTTGTTAGATATAGCAGTGACCCAATAATGCCTATGTACTTGGTTATATCCACTGATTTGCCATCTTTATCTTTATCCAAACGAAGTCCTGTAGACATTGGAACACTAACAGTTGAGCTAGTTTCCATACCAAATTTCTTAGACAAATCCTTTGTGTATTTTGCTTGGTTAATGAATATTCCATCAGGCAACTGTCTTACTTGCAAACCAAGAAAATAATTTAGTTCACCCATCATACTCATTTCAAACTTGTTTTGCATCAGCTTGGAGAACTTGTCACACATCTGTTGATTTGTTGAACCAAAAATACTATCGTCCACATATATTTGCACAAGCAATATATGATCCTCCCATTCAATAGTGAACAGAGTCTTATCTACCTTACCTTTACGAAATCCTTTAATTAAAAGAAAATCAGATAGGGTATCATACGATGCTCTTGGAGCCTGTTTCAGTCCATAGAGGGCTTTCTTCAGACGATACACCTTGTCTTCTTCTTTGTAAGCTTCAAATCCAGGTGGTTGTTCAACATAAACTTCTTCTTGCAATTCTCCATTGAGAAAAGCTGATTTCACATCCATTTGATAGACTGTGAAATTCTTATGAGCAGCATAGGCGAGAAATAGTCTGATTGTCTCTAATCTTGCTACTGGTGCAAAAGTCTCATCAAAGTCAATGCCTTCTTCTTGGCAGTAACCCTTGGCCACTAATCTTGCTTTATTTCTGGTGACAATACCATCTTCATTCATTTTATTCCTGAATACCCATTTAGTGCCAATTACTCTTTGATGACTTGGTCTAGGAACTAAGTACCAGACTTCATTCCTTTCAAATTGATTCAACTCTTCTTGCATAGCTTCAATCCAATTTGAATCACTAAGAGCTTCGTTAATCTGTTAGGGCTCTATTTGAGATAGGAAGCAGAGAAACATGGCTTCATTTGCCGCAGCTCTCCTTGTCTTTACTCTATCCAAATGATCACCAATCACCAGCTCTGGTGGGTGATTCTTGAGCCATCTGAGATCAGGTTGCAAATCTGAATGTTGTCCTCTGTTTTGATCTTGCAACACTACTATTGGAGTTCCAGTAGTAGTCTGTTGAACAACAGTTGTCTATTGAACAGTTTCTGGTCTGCCAGCTGTTTGTAACTCTTCTGTTAGACAATCAGCAGTGTGATTTTGAACAGCACTTGAGTTAGCAGCTGAGTTGAGATCAGGTAGTATGATGGGTATATACTCTTCGTTTCTTTCAACACTCAATTTCTGAAAATCAGTAGACAGATTTTGATCAGTACTTTGATTCTTTTCAGAAGATTAATTTGGTTCATCAAATACTACATGAATGGATTCTTCTACTAGTAAGGTTCTTTTGTTAAAAACTCTATAAGCTTTACTGACAGTAGAGTATCCTACAAAAACAGCTTCATCAGCCTTTTTTGCAAAAGCAGTAAGGTGATTTTTCCCATTATTTAAAACAAAGCATTTACAACCAAAAATTCTAAAGTAATGAATGTTTGGTTTCCTGTTGTTCCAAACTTCATATGGAGTCTTATTTTGGTGTTTGTTGATCATGCATCTGTTTTGGGTAAAGCATGTTGTATTTGTTGCTTCTGCCCTGAATCTTTGAGGCAGTTTTGCTTCAGCTATCATAGTTCTGGTAGCTTGTTTTAGAGTTTTGTTTCTCCTTTCAGCAACTCCATTCTGTTGAGGAGTTTTGGCAGCAGATTACTCATGGCTGATTCCTCTGACATTACAATACTCTTCAACAGTAGAGTTTGTAAATTCAGTCCCTCTATCTGATCTGATCTTTAATATCTTCATG
Source organism: Penstemon barbatus (assembly GCA_003313485.2). Lineage (NCBI taxonomy): Eukaryota > Viridiplantae > Streptophyta > Magnoliopsida > Lamiales > Plantaginaceae > Penstemon > Penstemon barbatus. Next base: position 95,570,648 of record CM064883.1, on the reverse strand, counting down.
CTCTTTTCATTCTGGATCAGCTCCATCAGATTTGTAAGATGCTCCTTGGTTTCACTTTTCTTCTTCATGAAAATCACACAAGTGTATCTTGAATAATCATCCACAACTGCTAGGCAGTACTTATTTCCACCATTGCTGACTGGATCAATGGGTCCAAATAAGTCCATATGTAGTAGCTCCAAGATCCTTCCAGATGATTGGTGCTTCTTGCTCTTGAAAGATGACTTGATTTGTTTACCCTTCTGACAGGCGTCACAAAGCTTATCTTTGCTCATGACTGTTTTTGGAATTCCTTCTACCAGATCATTCTTGATAAGTCTGTTTATGGTCTTGAAATTCACATGGTTCATTCTTTTGTGCCACAGTCAACTGACTTCACTTGGTGTTGATACCACCAGACAAATATTAGAACTCTTGTCAACAGAATTCCAGTCCACTGTTTAGACATTTCCTTGTCGTCTTCCAGATAAAATTACCTTCTTTGTACCAATCTATTCAACGTAGCACTTATCTGATGAGAAGATGACTGAAAATCCCTTGTCACAAAATTGAATTATGCTCAGCAAATTGTATTTGAGGCCTTTAACATAAGAGACGTCAGATATCTCAATGTTACCTTTGATTAATCTTCCACTTGCCACAATCTTGCCTTCCTTGCTGTCTCCAAAAGTAACTTTAGGACCATCCACAGCAACAGCATCAGTCAGCTCATGTATGCTTCCACATATGTGTATTGAACAGCCACTGTCCAGGTACCAGATTTTCTCTACTTTACTCCTACTCCTAATCCTAACCTACAAAACAAAATAAAAATTGTTTTAGGTACCCTTATTGAGAGGGTCCTGAAGGATTAGTTCCACCTTTGACAACCCAAGATGTTGAAGTCTTAGGCTTCTTAGGCTTCTGAGTCTTAACAGAAGCATGAACAGTTTTATCTTCATCACATTCATTAGATTTGCTATGTTGTTGATAATCAGCATGATAAGGATAATGTTCATAAGCAAAATAAGATGCATGATAAGCAGGTTATGCATGCATTGGATGAGCAGGATATGGTGCATAGTAAGTTGGAAATTGTGGTGCAAGATACATAGGAGGATATGCAGCAGGTTGCACATAATATGTGTGAAACCCCAAAGAATTTCGGTCTAATTTTGTGTAAGTGGGTGAAATTTTTGTGTAATTAAAATATGGTTTATATTTAAATTTTTTATGAAATTAGGTATTTTATAACATACATTTTAGTCCAAAACTTTCAAATGGGAATAATATAATAATATATAGTATATATATATATATATATATATATATATATATATATATATATATATATATATATATATATGTATATAAGTACTTAACTTAAGGGGGTTATTTTGCAATTTAACCTTTAGAAATTCTTCATCTCTGCACCACTACCTTTCTCTGCGCCATTTCATTTCTCTATGCCATTATCCATCCTGCGCCATTATCCATCCATATGTCTATTGCTGAGAAAATTTCTCCTCCACCTGGAGGTCATGCAAGAAGGGGAAGGAGATAGGGCTTTGACCAAATCATTCTATTTAACTCTTGTATCCCTCTTTCAATTAAACACACACTCAAAAAAAAAAAAAATCTGAGAGTAGAAACTTGGGGCTTTAGTGAGAGGAAGTGACACCACCACCACCACCTTGCCGCCGCTGCACCACCATTGTCACCACCGCGGGTCTGGGAGAGATTTGTGTAGGAGGGGTTGTGACTTTCTACTTTCAATTTGTTAGGTAAAAATTCTCTAAAACAACTTAATTCTTGAAATTGTTAAATTTTTGTCTCAATCTTAGGATATATGTTATGTATTTTACTAAAATTTCTTGCTTAGTACAAACTGTGGGTTTATTCTTAAAATCATATCAATTCTCTTAAACTGTGATAATTTTGAAATTTATGTGATTTAGTTTAACATACATAAAGTAATTTCTAATCTCTGCATTTTCATCTGTTGCTAACTTGCATAACTTTTCAATTAAATTATTAATGTTAAGACACTATATGTTTCTTGCTCTGGTATGTGCCTGATTATAGTTAATATTATATATATATATATATATATATATATATATATATATATATATATATATATATATAGAAATTAAGCCTTTAATTTATGGTGGATACAGGGGACTAAACCATTAACTTCTATGCCCATATGGATCAACTAGTTTTTTTTTTAATTATGTTTTGTGATTTGATAAGAATTAAGCTGGTTGCATTTTAATTAGTGCTCTGTTTGACATGAGACTTTTGTAGCGGCTTAGGTCATATTTAGTTTGTTTGAATTAGCACAATCAGTATGCATGTATGCAGCAAAATATTTTTCTAATTGCTTTTAATGGCTTTCTGACTATGTTCAGCATCATGGCCCCTTTGAGATAAGGGGTATTCTCGATTGACCCAAAACTTTGGGTCAATTGATATTTTCCAACCCCATCGTCATCTCGACACAAATTTTATATGTTTGACAACTTTTAAAGATAAATATTTTTATATAAGCAATGATTGTTAACTTGAGTGATTGTAAATGTTTGGGTTGGTGAGAACTTTATGGTTCAAGTTTTGGTGCGTAATTGTCTGAATTTACATACGTGTAATTGAACAGGTTCTGGAGGTGCCCCTCATTCCGACTTTTCGAAACTTAATTAAGTCAAAGAAGGTGAGTGCTGAATGCATAACTTATGGTCCGAGTCTAAGTATATATGTATATATATATATATATATATATATATATATATATATATATATATATATATATATATATATATATATACATATTTATATATAAGTAAATACCTATACAATATTCTGAAATAGTGGAATAATTAGAAATAAAATCTCAAGTTTTATTTATGAAACTTTCATGCATGTAGAAAGGTTATTGTCTGATGTATTGACACTATTAAGAATATCATGTTAATTATATGATAGATTATGGCATGTTATAAGTCTGAATATGTGTTGAATTACGCCGAAATTTAATATGTATGGTTATGTCGTTCTATTTTATCTATCTATGGTTGACGGTAGATTAGCGGCAATCTTGGTAGACGAGGTCTACGAGGTTGCCCTGATTTTACCTGCAACCTGACTCACTAGCCAAGTATGGAGATATATTTGGCTCGTGAAGTCAAATTTCTGAGCAAAGACACTGTCAATGCATCTGTCTGTGTAAGGTCGCTCCTTACTGGTGTGTTTGGTACATCTGTATGGAGGGTAAGAGGAGTCGGCAATCAGTAAATCTGCTATATGAATTATATGAAATGATTTAAGTTGTTTATATTATACATGTACAAATTGAAATATTTACATCACTCTTAATCCTTCGAGTTTTCAGCCTCACTAAGTTGAATTATCAACTTACGCATTTCATGTCAAAATTTTCAGTTACAGGTAATCCAGGAGTCGGTAGTTCTGGTCTCAATTAGATCACCTCATTTTGTTCAGCTTCGGATAATATATGTACTTAAGTCTTTTGTTATGTATATCTCTTCAATATTTTGAACTAATCTTTAAATACTTTTGTTGTATATAAATACTCTAAGGTTTATGTAATTATTCACTAAATTATCAGTTATTCAGACTGCTTATCGCAGTCTATGTTTTTGAAACATAGTTAGTATATTTTTTGAGTTTAGAAATGTTTAACTTAGAATTTTTGTTGTTGTATCATTCACATACCCGACCTCGAGATTTACCCAATTCGGGATCAAATCTCGGGGACGCGGGTTGTTACAAATGGTATCAGAGCCTAAGAGTAGAAGCAAGGTTAGATCTGGGAAGTCTAGTGTCGTGTCTACATGTCTACATTCATCATTGAACTTGCACTATTGATTATGTTATCTGACTTTTTTGATTGTGATAGGATATGGCAAGTGACGGAAGCTACAATACCTCGGGTTTTGGACAACCAAACGGTCATGCAGGAGAGAGTGGGGACGGGATAATGGGTCGAGCTGACTCGCCCCCTCATCCTATATTGTATTGGAGGTCACGCCCACGTCAGGTGTATACTCCACCCTCTCTACGGGGTGGATTAGGTGGTCCGCGAGAGCGTCTCCGGGGTTCCTACCCTAATCGGGTGGTACATACCCTGGAGCAGGATCGAGATCGTTATTTTCGTCGTACCGTTGTTGGAGGGATCAGGGAACGAGAGTCGGACGCGGCGACTAGGGCCGCTCGTACCGAGAATAGGGAGCTGAGGGAAGAATTAGGTAATGTTCGAGAGGACAGGGATCGTCGGGCGGTTAGGGATGTCCTAGTTCGTGATCGCCTTAGGGCTCTTGTTCATGTGCTTTCGGATGCTACTGAAGAGGATGACCCGATGGAGGATGAACCCTCAGAAGAGAGTGATGACTGAGGGTTGGACTTAGGATTGTGATTTGGGTTATGTGTTTTCTTTGTGGTTGGCCATGGTGGCCTTAGACTTTTTATGTTCTTCGTATCTGCTGACTTCTTTGCTGTTATTTCTCTGTTTCTGTATGCTCATTTTATGGATGTTGTTGTAAGACTATGTTGTCTGTTTGATATTCCACATGTTATTTAGTTATGTTTTATTAATATGAATTATATGCTCCGTAGACTAAGAGATTTACTGCACTTAATATTTTGTTAGGAGGTTTTAATGATATTTTGAGCCATTGCCTCAAAACATACGTATGATCAGATGACAGGTAATTCAGATGATAACCAGTCACCCCCTGGGCAATCATCGGGGACGCCAATACCCCCGGTGTCGAACCAAGTGGAACTAATCATTGCTGCCTTGGGAGAATTCTCACGATCATTGCAAAATACTACTCATAATCCATTACCACCCCCTACACCTCCCTCCCTTGATCAAACTTTGGAGCGTTTCTTACGATTCAACCCCCCAAAATTCTATGGAGAGCCTGATGACAGAATCGCTGAAGCTTGGCTTGCTGCAGTACAAAATATATTCAAAGTCCTGGATTATTCTGATACCCTAAAGATTTCTCTTGCCACCTTCCTGTTTGAAGATACAGCAAGATCATGGTGGCATTCTAGAGAAATGGTATGGGAACACAATCGGACTGAGAGAACTTGGGGAAACTTTATCAAGGACTTCGATGATAAATACGTACCGCCAGTTGTAAGAGAACAACGTGAGGAAGATTTTGGAGCGTTAAAACAAGGAACCATGTCAGTACCTCAGTTTGAAGCAATTTATTCCCGGCTAGTGAGATTTTCCCCTCATCTCCTGGACGATGAACCTCGTCGTACTCGACGTTTCATCAAGTGTCTACGTCCAGAATTACAACAAGCTTTACTTCCGCAAAACGTTGTGTCATTTGTAGAAGCAGTGGAAAAAGCCACAAGAATTGAAAGTGGATTGTTAGAGCTTAATGCCATACAGTTTGCAGGAAAGAGGTCAAGGCCTCCTCAGCCAAACTGGCAAACCGGAAGAGGTTCGGGGAAAGGACCAAGGATTGAGCAGGCAAGCCCAGGGAATTTTAAAGGTCCACAGACAAGCAGTAAACCAAGGAACCCTCAAGGAAAATACAAGGATATCATTTGCTCTCATTGTGGGGTCAAGGGCCATGATGAAGCTAGATGCTGGAAGAAAGCTGGAAAATGCTTAAGGTGTGGAAGTCAGGAGCATTTTATAAAGAATTGTCCTAAAGGAATTGCTTCATCTATTCCATCCAGTGGAGGTCCGTCACAGGCTGCAAATTCACCCAAGCCAAGAGTACCTGGACGAGCGTTTGCTATAGAGGGTGAAACAGTAGCAGAACCTGATGCCTCTGACGTTGTGGAAGGTATACTTTCTATTTCTGGGCATCCATGTAAAGTATTATTTGATTCAGGAGCATCTCACTCTTTCGTAACACCCTGCTTTAGTTGCAAATTGGGTCGTAAGGTTGAAAGTTTACCTTTTGAACTAGAAGTTCATACTCCCTTAGGTACCTCATTTATAACAAGCTCAGTTTACAAGTCTTGTGAGGTTATTATCGAAAAAGAAATTTTTCCCGCCAATTTAATTACCTTACCAATTCAGGGGTACGACGTAATTCTTGGCATGGATTGGTTGTCCGTGCACTCTGCGCAGTTAGACTGTCGTCTTAAAACCGTATCCCTTTCTACACTGGGACAACCAAAAGTGTGTTTTAAGGGTATTCGAAAACCCTTAAGGATACCCTTGTTGTCTGCCGCCCAAGCTCGTCGGGAACTTATTAAGGGCGGACAAGGTTATATTGCATACCTTATCAATAAACCTAAGGATAAATTGGAGTTGAAAGAAGTACCTGTAGTGTCTGAGTTCGTTGATGTATTTCCAGAAGAGTTGACGACACTACCACCAAATCGAGAGGTGGAGTTTACAATAGATCTTGTTCCTGGAGCATCACCTATTGCGAAGAAGTCATATCGCATGGCCCCAGCCGAACTCAAGGAATTGAAGACTCAACTTCAAGAATTGCTTGAACAAGGGTTCATTCGACCCAGCTCATCACCGTGGGGAGCTCCGGTGCTGTTTGTGAAAAATAAGGATGGGTCGTTGCGTTTGTGCATTGATTTTCGAGGCTTGAATAGTGTTACCATCAAGAACAAGTACCCTCTACCACACATAGAGGAACTTTTTGATCAGTTGCAAGGGTCCCGAGTGTTTTCCAAATTAGATTTGAGACAAGGATATTATCAACTCAGAATTAAGGAAGAAGATATTTCAAAGACAGCTTTTAACTCAAGGTATGGGCATTACGAATTTGTGGTAATGCCGTTTGGACTAACTAATGCCCCTGCAGTTTTTATGGACTTAATGCACCGAATTTTCAAAGCATATCTTGATCAGTTTGTAGTCGTCTTTATTGACGATATCCTAATTTACTCCAAGTCCAATCAAGAGCACGAAGTTCACCTTCGTAAGGTTCTACAGATTTTAAGGGATCATAAATTGTATGCGAAGTTTAGTAAGTGCGAGTTTTGGCTGAACCAAGTAGCCTTTCTAGGCCATATTTTCTCTGGAGATGGGCTAGCGGTCGATCCTTCCAAAGTCGAAGCAGTAACTGAATGGAAGAGGCCAGAAACGGTAACAGAAATCCGAAGTTTCTTGGGCTTAGCAGGGTATTACCGACGATTTATACAAGATTTCTCTAAGATTGCCTCACCATTGACAAAGTTAACTCAGAAGAAGGTCCCGTTCGAATGGAACGATAAGTGTGAGGCAAGCTTTCGAGAACTCAAAAGAAGATTAACAACCGCACCAGTGTTAGCTTTACCCGATGGACTAGAGAATTTCATGGTATACACTGATGCGTCAAAAGAAGGTTTGGGTTGTGTTTTGATGCAAAACGGTAAGGTTATTGCATATGCCTCAAGAAAACTAAAGCCGTATGAAAAGAACTACCCAACACATGACCTGGAATTAGCCGCGGTAGTTTTCGCCTTGGGAAAATGGAGACATTATCTGTATGGGGTAGCTTTTGTGGTATTTACAGACCATAAAAGTTTGAAGTACATTTTCTCTCAAAAAGAATTGAATATGAGACAGAGGCGTTGGATGGAATTTTTGGATGACTATGATTGCACGATCCAGTATCACCCTGGGAAGGCTAATGTAGTTGCAGATGCTTTAAGTCGCAAGGTTAAAACATCGCACCTCATGGCAAAGGAATGGGGAATGTTAGAGAGTGTATGTGGTTGGAAACCTGAAGAAGTCAGGATGGGAATTTTATTTGCCGGTCTTCAAGTACGACCGAACATTCTTCATCAGATCGTGACGACTCAACAACAAGATGAAAAAATCCAGAAGATCAAAGAGTCACTTCAGGGATTAAGTGATTCATCTTTCGCTGTTGATCCCGAGGGAATACTAAGGTTTCGTGGACGATTATGCGTCCCTAAGGATGCCGGGTTAAAAGAAAAAATTTTGGAAGAAGCTCATTGCTCCCGATATAGCATTCACCCGGGTGGGAATAAGATGTATCAAGATTTAAAATCTCATTTTTGGTGGGAAAATATGAAAAGAGAAGTAGCGGAGTATGTGGCAAAATGTTTGATTTGTCAACGAGTAAAAATCGAACACCAAAGGCCATCAGGTTTACTTCAACCATTACCTATACCCGAATGGAAATGGGAATCCATAACGATGGACTTCGTGACAAGTTTACCACGAACTCGTAGCCAATATGATGCGGTATGGGTCATTGTCGATAGACTGACAAAAGTGGCCCATTTTATACCCATCAGCATAAATTACTCCATAGATCGTCTAGCAGAATTGTACCGGGATCAGATCATTCGATTACATGGAGTACTGAAAGATATTATATCAGATAGAGATCCGAGATTTATGTCAAGGTTGTGGAAGAAAATTCAGAAAGCTTTGGGGACTAAGCTACATTTCAGTACAACAGCTCATCCCCAAACAGATGGACAATCAGAGCGGACTATTCAAATTCTAGAAGACATGCTTCGTGCTTGTGCACTTGACTTCAAAGGAAGTTGGGATAAGAATTTGCCGCTAATAGAGTTCGCATACAACAATAGTTTTCAGTCAACCATTCAAATGGCACCCTTTGAAGCACAATACGGACGAAAATGTAGATCTCCAATCCATTGGGATTTGGACGAGCAGAAATTGTCAAACGCCGTAGCTGTGGAAGAAGATCATGTAATTCCTGAGATGGTTCAAAAAGCTATGGAGATAGTGCCGGTAATTAAGAAAAGAATGTTGGCCGCCCAGAGTCGTCAGAAAAGCTATGCTGATCGACGAAGGAAGCCGTTAGAATTTGAAGTGGGAGACCAAGTGTTTCTTAAAGTATCTCCCAAGAAAGGATTTATTAAACATGGTAAAGAAGGAAAGCTTAAACCACGGTACATTGGGCCCTTCAAAATTTTAGAAAGGATTGGAAATGTTGCCTACAAGTTGGACTTACCGGCAGACCTTGGTGGGATACATGATGTGTTCCATGTATCACTTTTAAAGAAATACATCCAGATCCATCCCATGTACTAGACTATGAACCTCTAAAAATTCAAGAAAGTCTAACCTATGAAGAGAAGCCAGTTACTATTTTAGATAGAAAATTCAAGGAGTTACGGAATCGAAGAATTCCTGTGGTAAAGGTTTTATGGCGTAGCCAAAGTATAGAGGAAGCCACATGGGAGCCAGAAGAGGATATGCGTAAATGATATCCTGAACTTTTCGAAGTTTCAGATTGAATTTGGGGACCAAATTCTTTTTAGAGGGGAAGAGTGTGAAACCCCAAAGAATTTCGGTCTAATTTTGTGTAAGTGGGTGAAATTTTTGTGTAATTAAAATATGGTTTATATTTAAAAATTTTATGAAATTAGGTATTTTATAACATACATTTTAGTCCAAAACTTTCAAATTGGAATATTATAATAATATATAGTATATATATATATATATATATATATATGTATATAAGTACTTAACTTAAGGGGGTTATTTTGCAATTTAACCTTTAGAAATTCTTCATCTCTGCACCACTACCTTTCTCTGCGCCATTTCATTTCTCTATGCCATTATCCATCCTGCGCCATTATCCATCCATATGTCTATTGCTGAGAAAATTTCTCCTCCACCTGGAGGTCATGCAAGAAGGGGAAGGAGATAGGGCTTTGACCAAATCATTCTATTTAACTCTTGTATCCCTCTTTCAATTAAACACACACTCAAAAAAAAAAATCTGAGAGTAGAAACTTGGGGCTTTTGTGAGAGGAAGTGACACCACCACCACCACCTTGCCGCCGCTGCACCACCATTGTCACCACCGCGGGTCTGGGAGAGATTTGTGTAGGAGGGGTTGTGACTTTCTACTTTCAATTTGTTAGGTAAAAATTCTCTAAAACAACTTAATTCTTGAAATTGTTAAATTTTTGTCTCAATCTTAGGATATATGTTATGTATTTTACTAAAATTTCTTGCTTAGTACAAACTGTGGTTTTATTCTTAAAATCATATCAATTTTCTTAAATTGTGATAATTTTGAAATTTATGTGATTTAGTTTAACATACATAAAGTAATTTCTAATCTCTACATTTTCATCTGTTGCTAACTTGCATAACTTTTCAATTAAATTATTAATGTTAAGACACTATATGTTTCTTGCTCTGGTATGTGCCTGATTATAGTTAATATTATATATATATATAGAAATTAAGCCTTTAATTTATGGTGGATACAGGGGACTAAACCATTAACTTCTATGACCATATGGATCAACTAGTTTTTTTTCTAATTATGTTTTGTGATTTGATAAGAATTAAGCTGGTTGCATTTTAATTAGTGCTCTGTTTGACATGAGACTTTTGTAGCGGCTTAGGTCATATTTAGTTTGTTTGAATTAGCACAATCAGTATGCATGTATGCAGCAAAATATTTTTCTAATTGCTTTTAATGGCTTTCTGACTATGTTCAGCATCATGGCCCCTTTGAGATAAGGGGTATTCTCGATTGACCCAAAACTTTGGGTCAATTGATATTTTCCAACCCCATCGTCATCTCGACACAAATTTTATATGTTTGACAACTTTTAAAGATAAATATTTTTATATAAGCAATGATTGTTAACTTGAGTGATTGTAAATGTTTGGGTTGGTGAGAACTTTATGGTTCAAGTTTTGGTGCGTAATTGTCTGAATTTACATACGTGTAATTGAACAGGTTCTGGAGGTGCCCCTCATTCCGACTTTTCGAAACTTAATTAAGACAAAGAAGGTGAGTGCTGAATGCATAACTTATGGTCCGAGTCTAAGTATATATGTATATATATATATATATATATATATATATATATATATATATATACATATTTATATATAAGTAAATACCTATACAATATTCTGAAATAGTGGAATAATTAGAAATAAAATCTCAAGTTTTATTTATGAAACTTTCATGCATGTAGAAAGGTTATTGTCTGATGTATTGACACTATTAAGAATATCATGTTAATTATATGATAGATTATGGCATGTTATAAGTCTGAATATGTGTTGAATTATGCCGAAATTTAATATGTATAGTTATGTCGTTCTATTTTATCTATCTATGGTTGACGGTAGATTAGCGGCAATCTTGGTAGACGAGGTCTACGAGGTTGCCCTGATTTTACCTGCAACCTGACTCACTAGCCAAGTATGGAGATATATTTGGCTCGTGAAGTCAAATTTCTGAGCAAAGACACTGTCAATGCATCTGTCTGTGTAAGGTCGCTCCTTACTGGTGTGTTTGGTACATCTGTATGGAGGGTAAGAGGAGTCGGCAATCAGTAAATCTGCTATATGAATTATATGAAATGATTTAAGTTGTTTATATTATACATGTACAAATTGAAATATTTACATCACTCTTAATCCTTCGAGTTCTCAGCCTCACTAAGTTGAATTATCAACTTACGCATTTCATGTCAAAATTTTCAGTTACAGGTAATCCAGGAGTCGGTAGTTCTGGTCTCAATTAGATCACCTCATTTTGTTCAGCTTCGTATAATATATGTACTTAAGTCTTTTGTTATGTATATCTCTTCAATATTTTGAACTAATCTTTAAATACTTTTGTTGTATATAAATACTCTAAGGTTTATGTAATTATTCACTAAATTATCAGTTATTCAGACTGCTTATCGCAGTCTATGTTTTTGAAACATAGTTAGTATATTTTTTGAGTTTAGAAATGTTTAACTTAGAATTTTTGTTGTTGTATCATTCACATACCCGACCTCGAGATTTACCCAGTTCGGGATCAAATCTCGGGGACGCGGGTTGTTACAATATGACTCATTTCCATACCAAGCATTTTGATTTTTCTTGTTCTTATGCTTCTTTGGCTTACTAGGGGCTTGCTCATTAACAGACGACTTAGTTTTACCACTAGTCTGATTAGTTTTAGCTTTATCAGTAGACTTCTTAGGACTCTGCTGTCTAGTCTTATCAGTCTGTTTTCCTACACTAGGCTCTTTGCTCTTTTTATCCTTAGGAGTTTTCTTCTCCTTTAATTCTTTCTCAGGTGGAGCAGGTTTAGTAGTCTGAACATACAAGATGACCTTACTGTTGTCAGCTGATATAAATTTTTCAGTATGGTTCAGTTCTAACTTATCCTGTTCTAAAGGTATCTTCTGTTTACTAGAGATATGAGTGGATGCAACAGATGATTTTTCATGAGACTCAATTATCTTTTCAAGTTCCATGATTTTACCCTTATATACTTCACATTCAGCTTTCAGAGATTCATTCTCTTGCTCAAGCAGTTTATATTCAGCTAATTATTTTGGCTTTTCAGCTTTAAGTTTCAGTGAACTGTTTTGCTCTCTTAGCAATATCATCTTTTCCTTAAGCTTAGTAAATGCTTCAGCAATACCAGTATTGTTAAGCATCATTTGTTGAAAAGAATCAAACAATTCATTTTCAAGAGGAGTTACCTCATCATCCTCAGAGTTATCAGATTCCTTGGCCATCAGGCAGATAAGAGCAGGACTCTCTTCTTCAGAAGATTCTTCATCAGAAGTGTCTGAGTCTGAATCTGATGAGTAGATAGCAGCCAGCTTCTCTTCTTCTGCTATCAGCACCTTGCCTTTCTGATGTTTTCTTTCTTTTCTGATTCTCTTTTCCTCTTTTGTATACTTCTCAGCTTTAGGATATGGGCAGTCTCTGATGAAGTGACCCAATTTATTGCAATTATATCACATCATTTTGGATTTATATGAATCCTTATCTTGAGAAGAAGAAGTAGGGTTAGAAGTAGAAGCATTGTTGTATTTGTTCTTCATTTTTCTTTTGTAGAACTTCTTAAAGTTATTCATCAGCAATGCAACGTCTCCAGCTGTGTACTCCTTTTTGTTGAGTATTGTGGCTTCATCAGATGAGTCCACATCTTTGCTTTTGTATGCTGGTCTTCTCGGATTTTTAGCAGCAACTAAGGCAGCTGTGGACTTGAAGTTGAGGTTTCTTCAACACCCATTATGGGCAGTTTATACTCATACGCCTTGAGTACTGAGAACAGCTCGGTGAGTGAGATCTTTCCCAAGTCTCTTGACTCTTCCATGGTTGTTACCTTCATGTTGAACTTCGGAGGTAGAGCCTTCAGCACTCTGACGGTTATCTCCTTATCAATGAAGGTTTTTCCAAGCTTGAGAACTTCATTTAACGTCCTTGTAAACCTTGTATCCATCTGATCAATGGTTTCCGCAGACTTCATCTTGAAGTTGTCCAGCTTTTCCAGAGTAATACTCAGCTGATGCTCTTTGATGGCGTCGTTTCCTTCGCTCATGTCACGAACCTTATCCCACATCTCTTTGGCAGTCTTGCAATGCTTGACTTTATCAAATATGTGATTGTCTAGGGCTTTGGTCATGATGAAACGGCCAACTTTGTCCAGATTGAACACTTGATTTCTTCAGCTATCATCTCGTGCAAATCTTTTTCCACCACTATGTTGACTTCATCAACCTTTATAGTCTTGGTGAATTTGAATGGACCTTTTATGATACATGTGTACATGTTATCATTATAGACAGCTAAGAAGATCTCCATTCTGATCCTCCAGTCCTCGAAGCTCATACCAGCTATGTGGGGAACATGGCTGATACAATCCATTTTCAAAAAGTTTTTGGTTTTTCAAAAATATGCTCTTTTGAAAAAGTTTGAAAACCTTTGAAAAACACTAGGATCAAGCTCGTTGATCAGGCAGCTGATTCTAATGAACCAACCGCTCTGATACCACTTGTTGGTCCCAAGTGGTCAGATGAGGTCTAGAGGGGGGGAGGGTGAATAGACCTCTTCAAATTTTAACTTTAAAACTTTTCACTTAATAGTAATCAAACTAAGCTGCTATAGAGCAATAAGTTGACTAAGTTGATCGCGAACAAATCTTTGAATCAGCACAGTAGACCACTAATCTGATAATCACTTAGCTGATTTAGTCAAAATCAGTTTTAACACCAGAATACTTGCAGCGGATATTTTAAGTGTTTTTCACAAGTAAGCTTGGTAGATTGAAAGACTTTATCCCCAGTTTTATCAAACTCCTTTTACAAATCTTTTCAAACAGTTTTTCAAGTGTTTTATGCAATCTGAAAATATGCAAGGAAAAATGCAAAGTAAAACACACAGAAATTTTATAGTGGTTATATGGATTTAAGTCCTTTAGTCCACTCTTCCAAGTCACTTAGATCTTGGGTTATACTATAATCACAAAGTTTACAGTATACTCTGCTTGCGCCAATCAACAAATGAAAAGGCCACAAGTGTGCAATAGGAAATCACAAAAAAGACCTATTCTACAGAGACTTGTCACTCACAAAGACGGATAAGAACTCCTCACAACACTCTCTTAACACAGATTCACTCAGAAAATGTATTCGTTTTGCTTCAACAAGCTTCTGTCAACAAATGACTCCAGCAGGCGAGTGAGCTGTTCTTGAGCTTATTGAGACTTAGAAAATATTCTGCTTCGTAAATAATCTCTCAGATGTTGTGTTCGCAGTTTCTCTTCGTCTCTTCAACTATTTATACTCACAGATTCAAAAAGTGTCCGTTGAAGTGAGACACAATTTGAATTTCTCGGTTACTGGTCCTTAAGTTCCACGAACGGCTCTCTGCACAGTGACAATACTGCAGACTGTACTTTCTGTCAAGCAGCATTTAATGCACCTAGCTGATATGAGGTATTTCTTCAATCATTTGCCATTAATATCCTCGGTCTTCAGCATTTATTACTCTAAGGGCATTTATTACCGTTAGGGAGACTTCCTGATCCTTTCCACTCGGCTGATAAGAACACAAGTCTGATGGTGAGCAGAGCTGATCCGAAACTTGAACAAATCTGATTTGAGTCGGCTGATCTTCACCAGTCTGATTTCTTTCTTCAGCAGATCAGTAGTCTTCTGGACCTTGAATCTTTGGCCCTTCTGATTTGTCTTCTCATTTGGTCAAGATTCTTCTAAGGGTTTTAACTATGTCTTCCTTACTTAGCTGATCTTGATGTTTTGGAAATCATCAAAACCTCCCTTAACTTTTTTATCTTCAATACACTCTATCTTCATCTTCATCCAACAATTTTTGTCCACACTGAGACCTAAGTTTAAATTTGGCCAATTAACCCACATGCCGGCTAAGTGGCTTGAAATTTGAGGATTTTGATCAAATTCAATGACATTTGAAAAACAAAACTTTTAAAATTCAAACTCAACTCACATCCGTCTTCCTTGAGTTCCTCCACCACCTCTCCAAACAACATCCCCTTAATTGTGGTCCCACGGTCTTTCTCCATTGTTATCCCATGTAAGTTAATTTAATGGGGTAAAAATATCGTTTTGATATTGGGTTTTTCATATTTATATTTACAACATGTCACGTTTCATTTTTCATATTTTTTTGAAATTATTTTAATGCGTAACTTATCGAATCTGCTCTTAACTGCACATGTATCTCACATTAGTAAATTTTGGACCGAATATATGTCGAGTGACAAAAATACTCATGTATTTTTGCCTGAAATTGACTCGGGGTGCAAAATGAAAAACAATTTATTTTTTAAGGGAGCAAAGTGAGATTAATTTTTTTGAGGTTGCAAAATGCGAAATTTTTGTAGTGGGATTAAGTTGTTTTTCTTCAACAGTGTTCTTCATGTGCATTCCCCTTTTTGCCCCTTCTTTTTATTTTATTTTATTTTATGCGCAGGTACCGACACAACGTCCTTTCGATATCCATTTAATTTATTTTTCTAATCGCACTTGTGTAAAGATGTCGTACTGCTTTACCCCTTGATTTTCAATTTTGATAAACAGCTGCTCAAATTAGTACTCTTCCTGCTTAGAGGAAAAGGCGCCGTCCGAGCCTGGTTGCTGCTTTCTTTGCCCATGTGATCTCTGCAATTGATTTCAGGTGTTATTAGTGTGGTTTATGTGGCTTTTCTTTCCTAATTTGCCCCTGTGAAATACTTTTTCTTGCTTTGGAACTTTCATCTGCGTCACACGCTCTTCGGGTAGGCCCGGCTCAATTGATAGTCTTAATTATGTCAAACGATTTTTATCTTCTCTCGAATGGAATTAATGATAAAATAAAAATATGTAGTACTTAATTGATCGAATAATCTTAAAGTAACTTGTTCATTATTTCTGCAAATATCCAAACACAAGTTCATAAATCATAATTACCTAGACGACGTTACTCAATTTTCCTAACATATATCATGATAATTCATTATAGTTAAACCAAGATACCCTTTAATTTGATAGAAACTAAGTACAAATGTAGATTGCGCACCTTGGATCCGATTAACCATTGTACTTTGCCAATTGATCTCATTACCTCTGCAAAACTCCAAACTCAAGTTCATAACTCATAATCACTTGGAGGACCTTAATCAAGTTTACTAAAAAAGATATTCAATAATTCCTTATAGTTAAACTAAAAGGACCCTAATACTTAATGGAAACTAAGCAAAAACGTCAATCGTACACCTAAAATCCCGATCAACAACTGTACTTTGCCACTTGATCTCATTATTTCAGCAACTCTCCAGGCGCAGGTTTACCTAGAGGACCTCAATAAAGTTTATTAATTAATAAAGTAGGGAATATATCACGATAATTCTTTACATATAGCTTAACTAAAAGAACCCTCATACTTAATGGAAACTAAAAAGATACGTAGATCGTACACTTGATCTCATTATTTCAGTAACTCTCCAGACGCAAGTTCACCTAGAGGGACCTTAGTCATGTTTACTAATAAAGAAAGTTGGGAACATATCACGATAATTCATTATATATAGTTTAACTAAAATAACCCTAATATTAATGTAAACTAAGCAGAAACATGGATCGTACAACTAGAATACCTATCAACAACTGTACATTGCCACTTGATATCATTATTTCAGCAACTCTCAGTTCACCTAAAGGACATCAATCAAGTTTACTAATTAAGAAAGTAGGGAACATATCACGATAAGTCGTTATATATAGTTTAACTAAAAGAACCCTAATACGCGATGGAAACTTAGCAGAAATGTGGATCGCATACCTAGAATCCCGATCAACAATTTTACTTTACCACTTGATCTCATTATTTCAGCAAATCTCCAGATGCAAGTTCATAATTCATAATCACCTGGACGACCTTAATCAATTCTCTCAATTAAGACATTAAGAATGTATATCACGACAATTCGTTATAGTTAACTAAGAAAACCCTAATAATTAAATTAAATCTAAGTTGAAACATCGACCATGCACCTAGAATTTGATAAAAAAAAAAAATTGTACTCCCCCACATGATCAATATAATCATAGATTAAAATTTTGGTGTATAACGTTCATTTTATTTAAAGAAATTAAATTACCAGGAAAATAAAACGAATCAGACATGCTTTTCTATTTTTACAATTCTAGGTTTGGTACTCTTAAGGACATACACATTTGTAATGTGTGTAAACTCAAATTCTCTGCTCTGGTCAAATATTATGAGTAGAAAAAATTTCATAAATTTACGAAATACTACAAATTTAGTAAACATAAAATAAGATTATTACATTTTTAGAAAGTAGTTTATGTAATAAATGCATATTTTCTTTTACCAAAAGTGAAAAATCTACTCAAATGAATCATGGGCAGATTCACTTAATTATCATAAATGCAAACTGTTCTGGAATTAATTAGAAAATATATGTATTGACATATCCACACCCTAACAAGTCTCTCATATATAACCTAGCAATATTGTATTCTTGAAAGCTATTGTGAAAAATTAGTTATTTGTTTTCGATGGCTTTCAATGGCGAAGGATCTAGTTCTAATTCAGTTCAGAAATTGGAAGAGTACGTATATATATATTTGTTTATTTATATTGGGGCCAATACACAAAGTATATATACATATATATACGATTTATTTATATATACATATATATATATATTTGTTTATTTATATTTGTATGTGATTTATTTTTTCCTTTTGCTTCTAGATTAATTCTCTACTTGGGTTTTTTATCTATATTAGATTTATTAAATTTACTTTTAATTCCATTAAAATTTCTATTTCTTACAATGTGGTTAAAATGAAAATTGTGAATCAGGCTTTTTATGGCAGAAATATATCCGGACAAAAAAATGAGACAAGAGTTGAGTGTGGAACTCGACATGGAGCCTAGACAAATAAAAATTTGGTTCAAAAACAGATTTTTATCGGCTGAGGTGATTTTTTTTCAATTATCATTTGAATCTAGCATAAGATTAATCAATGCTTAGTTCATTGATTTATATTTAATTGAAAATTTTGTTGTATGTATATAGGATAGAAGAAAACGTGAACAGAACAATGCTCTTCGAATGGAGAATGCAAGACTCCGTTTCGAAAATATTCAAATCTTTCAACAGCTGAATCACAGGCCAAACTGCTCGGATCCAACACATCATGTTATTCATAATATATTGAATGAAAATTCCATACTGGATGCAGAGGTCAATTTTTGTTTATTTTCTTCTCTAATTTTGTGATTTTATAACTATCCCTTGTGTGGCATCTAACTAATTGAATCTGAAAGAATGTGATAATCATAAAAAGGTTAATTAATATTTAAAACTGAATTTCATAATTTTGAACTTTTTGAAGAAAAAATATCAATCTTAAGTTTTTGAATATTTGGGAAAATTATATCTCAGATCTGATTTAACAAAACTCTTACAATCACCGGATAAGTATATTTCACCATTTATGTAATATATAGCTTTTCTTATTGGTCCAGCCACAAAGCAAATCTATCGCATTCATCATCTAAATATTTTGGGATAGGTCAAACTTGGCTGAGATAAAATTTCATGGGTAGGGTCTAGCCTATACTCGGTAAGGCTGGGCATTTGGGATCCGTCCCGAACCGATCGGGTATATTCCGTCTGGGACTGAAAACGGATTTTTGACATTTCGGGCCGGGTATCGGGTATTATAATTACACTCGAACGAGTATTTCGGGACCCATTCGGGTATTGAATAAAAAAAAATTAACCCAATTTATTTTATTAGTGTATGTTGTAACTTTTAATTTGATTGTTATATTTTAATACTTGGAGTTTGATTGTAATATTATTGAATGTTGAAGACTTAAACTTGTATGTTGTGTTTTGTTTAGTAGTCTTTTATTGTAATATTGTTGAAGACTCGAGATGTTTGTGCTGTGTTTGTTTTGAAGTTATTGTGTACAATTCAATATTTGAATTCATTTATTTTATTATTTTACATACATATATGTTAAAAAATAAGATTTCCTGTGCATTTATATATAGATTAAAGAAAAAGGTGAAATTTTGGGTAACCAAAACATAAAACCCGAAATACCCAATAATTTTGGGTAGCCGACCGAACGGATCGTGTTTTGGGTGTGAAAATTTCATACCTGCTAGATAGGATATCTGACCCGAAATACCCAAAACCCTAAATATCCAACCCACGCCCAACCCTAATATTCGGGCCCGAACCCAATCAAGACCCCTTAAAAAAGTTCGGGCTCGAATATGCTAGCAACGAGTTGGTACCAAACTCGGATGCAGACCTACGGGCAGACCCAATTCACACCCATATTTAAAATCAAAATAGGTTAGATTCTTCCATTTTATGTTTTTTAACATTAAATAAACATAAGAAACGTACAAGCTTCTCCCTTTTCATTTTCTTTATTAAAGTTAAAGTGACTTCAATTTAATTGTATCATATGTATATACATTTTTCGCGCAATTTTTCGTCCATAGAATATTTAACTAATATTTTATTTTATTGACTTCTATATTTCAGACTGAAATCATGCCAGGCTTAGTAGGTCCCATGTTGGGACATCATGCTCAGCTCAACCTAGAGCTACAATTAGGGGCTGATGATAATGATGAAGAGAACAAAGATGAAGATCAGCTCGACCTAGAGCTTCGACTGGGGCCTGCTGATGATGACAAAGAGAATAAAGGCGAAGATCAGCTCGACCTAGAGCTTCGATTGAGGCCTTCTCAATCACCTACTGATTCTTTGAAATTCAAGCCCGATGATTAATTTCTATTATGTTTGAACCATTCATGTTTTATATACGTACCTCATTGTTAGACTTTTGGGTAATTAATCTATGGATTTCAAAGTTTTAAAGAAATAATGTGTGGGAATTCGCTAAGGTTTTTTTTTAGATGGCGAATACATCGTTACATTAAACACTATATCGCTTCAAATCTATTATATTAGTAACTATTTAAACTAATTACTAATAATAGTATTAAACTAGAGAAAATATTCACATTAGTGAGAATCAAACTCACGACCTCTTGGTCATGAAGTCTCATCCTTATCACTTGACTAAGGCCTCATTGATGGACTAAGCTAAGTTGATCTATTGATTTTCATATATGCTATATAATCAAATTAGGGGCTTCATGTTAGCCACGTAGGCTGGAATTAAGTAATGCGCCAAATTTATTTGGTAAATTTGTTCTAATATCATGTTTATTTTCAATTGTTGAGAAGTGGTGCGCTAGTCATGATTGTTAATTTGTTACACTATCTACCTACGTAGTACATACTATAAATGGATACTAAGCAGAAACCTGGTGCTTACACCTAGAATTCGGATCAACAATTGTACTTTGCCATTTAATCTCATTATTTCAACTCTTCAGACGGAAGTTCACCTAGATGGCCTTAATCAAGTTTACTAATTAAGAAAGTTGGGAACATATCACATAATTTATTGTATACAATTTAACTAAAAGAACCATACCTAAATGGGTTAGGTTCTTATGTTTTATGTTTTTTTAACATTAAATTAACATAATAAACCAGCAATATTCTCGCTTTTCCTTTTCTTTAATTTAATAAAGTGACTTTATTTAATAATATCAAATGTATACGCAATTTTTTCGTGATTTTTGCGCAATTTTTTTGCAATTTTTCGTCTATTGAAGAGTTAAATAATATTTTATATGATTGACTTTTATATTGCAAATTGAAATAATTGCAAGCTTAGTATGTCCCAAGTTGGGTAATCATGTTCAGCTCAACCTAGAGCTTTGATTGGGGGCTGGTGATGATGATGGAAAGAACAATAACGTAGATCAACTTGACCTAGAGCCTCGATTGGGGTCTGCTGATGATGATAGAGAGAAGACGAAGATCATGTCACGATAATTCGTTATATACAATTTAATTAATACAACCCTAATAAAATCAAAATGGGTAAGATTCTTATGTTATATGTTTTTTTAACGTTAAATTAATATAAGAAACCAACAATCTTCTCGTTTTTTCCTATTCTTTAATTAAATAAAGTGACTTCATTTAATTCTATAAAATGTATATGCATTCATTGCGTGATTTTTGCGGAATTTTTGTTCAATAATTCGTCCATCGAATAGTTAACTAGTATTTTATTTTATTGACTTTTATATTTCGAATTGCAATAATGGCAAGCTTAGTAGGTCCCATTTGGGTTATCATGTTCTGCTTAACCTAGAGCTTCGATTGGGGCATGGTTATGACGATGCAGAGAACAACGACGAAGATCAACTAGACCTAGAGCTTCGATTGGGGCCTGCTGATGATGATAGAGAGAATGAAGATGAAGATCAGCTCGGCTTAGAGCTTTGATTGAGGCCTCATCAATCACCTACTTCTTTAAAGTACAAGCCCGATGGTTAAAGAATCGTATGAGCTCTTAATACTGTGTTTTATCATCATGTACTCTCATTTAAGTTCTATTATGTTTGAACTTTTAGTGTTTTATTTACGTTCCTCATTAATAGATGAATTTCAATGTTTAAAACAAATAATAGGTGGGAATTTGTTAAGGTTTTTTTTACATGGCGAATACATCGTTACATCAAATATTATATTGCTTCGAATCTATTATATTAGTAGCAAAATAAACTAATTAATAATAATAGTATTAAGCTAGAGAAAAAATACCCATATTAGTGAAAATCAAACTAATTACCTCTTAGTCATGAAGTATTATCCTTAATCACTTTACTAAGGCTTCATCGCGGAATTTGCTAAGTTGATCTATTTTTTTTTTCATTTATGTTATATAATCAATTTACTGGCTTCTTGTTAGCCTCGTAAGATCGAATTAAGTAATGCGCTATATTTATTTGGTAAATTCGTTCTAATATCATGTTTATATTCAATTGTTGAGAAGTGGTGCGCTAGTCATGATTGTCAATTTGTTACACTATCTAACTACGTGGTACATACTATAATTCGAAGCTAAGCAAAAATGTGGTGCTTACACCTAGAATCGTGATAAACAATTGTACTTTGCCACTTGATATCATTATTTCAACAACTCTTTAGACGGAAGTTCACCTAGAAGACCTTAATCAAGTTTACTAATTAAGAAAGTTTGGAACAAATCACGATAATTTGTTATACACAATTTAGCTAAAAGAACCATAATAAAACAAAAATGGGTTAGGTTCTTATGTTTTATGTTTTCTAACATTAAATTAACATAAGAAACCAGCAATCTTCTCGCTTTTCCTTTTCTTAAATTATATAAAGTGATTTCATTTAATCGTATCAAATGTATATGCATTTTTTGCGCAATTTTTGGTCCATCGAATAGTTAACTAATATTTTATTTTATTTACTTATATTTCAGGTTGAAATAATGGCAAGCTTAGTAGGTCCTATATATGTTGGGATATCATGTTCAGCTCAACATAGAGCTTCGATTTGGGGCTGGTGATGATAATGCAGAGGACAAAGATGAAGATCAACTCGACCTAGAGCCTCGATTGGGGCCTGCTGATGATGATAGAGAGAATGAAGACGAAGATCAGTTGAACTTAGAGTCAATTGAGGCCTCCTCAATCACCTCCTTATTCTTTGAAGTACAAGCCAAATGACTAAAGAATCGTATGAGCTCTTAAGACTGAGTTTTATCATCATGTACTCTCATTTAATTTCTATTTTGTTTTATTTATGTAACTCATTGTTAGACTTTTGGATAAATCTATGAATTTCAATGTTTTAAACATATAATATGTGGAATTTGATAAGATTTTATTTTAGTTGGCGTAAACATCGTTACATCAAACATCACATCGCTTCGAATCAATTACATTAGTATCTAATTAAACTAATTACTATTAATAATATTGAACGAGAGAAAATATACCATCATTAGTGAGAATCAAACTCATACCTCTTGGTCATGAAGTATCATCCTTAATCACTTGACTAAGGCCTCATCGGCGGAATTTGCTAAGTTGATCTATTTTTTTTATCATTTATGTTATATAATCAATTTAGTGGCTTCTTGTTAGCCTCGTAGGCTGGAATTAAGTAATGCGCCATATTTATTTGGTAAATTTGTTCAAATATCATGTTTATCTTCAATTGTTGAGAAGTTGCGCGCTAGTCATGATTTTTAATTTGTTACACTATCTACCTACGTAGTACGTAATAAATGGAAACAAAGCAAAAATGTGGGTATTTACACCTAGAATCCCGATCAACAATTATACTTTACCACTTGATGTCATTATTTCAACAACTCTTCACACGGAAGTTCACCTAGATGACCTTAATCAAGTTTACTAATTAGGAATGTTTGGAACATATCACGATAATACGTTATATACAATTTAACTGAAATAACCCTAATAATATCAGAATTGGTTAGTTTCTTATATTTTATGTTTTTTTAACATTAAATTAACATAAGAAACAAACAATCTTCATATTTTTTCATTTCTTTAATTAAATAAAGTGACTTCATTTAATCGTATCAAATGTATTCGCAATTTTTGCGTATTTTTGTGCAATTTTCCGTCCATCGAATAGTTAACTAATATTTTATTTTATTGAGTTTTATATTTTAAATTAAAATAATGGCAAGCTTAGTAGGTCCCATGTTGGGATATCATGTTCAGCTCAACCTAGAGCTTCAATTGGGGGTTGGTGTTAATGATGCAGAGAATAAAGACGAAGATCAACTCGACCTAGAGCTTCGATTAGGGCCACATGATGATGATAGAGAGAATGAAGACGAAGATCAACTCAACTTAGAGCTTCGATTGAGGCCTCCACAATCACCTATTTCTTTTTTAAATCAGGCCCGATGATTAAAGAATCGTACGAGCTCTTAAGACTGCGTTTTATCATGTACTCTCATTTAATTTCTATTATGTTTGAACCATTAATGTTTTATTTGTGTACCTCATTAATCTATGAATTTCAATGTTTTAAATAAATAATATGTTGAATTTGATATGGTTCTTTTTTAGGTAGAGAAACCATCGTTACATCAAACAGTATATCGCTTCGTATATATTAAATTAGTATCTAATTAAATTAATTACTAATATTAGTATTAGAATAGAGAAAATACCAACATTAGTGAGAATCAAACTCATGACCTCTTGGTCATGAAGTATCATCCTTAATCACTAAATTGATCTATTTTTTTCAATTATTTTATGTAATCAAATTAGTGGCTACGTGTTAGCCTCGTTAGCTGGAATTAAGTAATTTACCATTTATCTGGTAAATTTGTTCTAATATCATGTTTGTATTCAATTGTTGAGAAGTGGTGCGCTAGTCATGATTGTTAATTTGTTACATTATCCATCTACATAGCGTATACGTACTATAAACGGAAACTAAGAAGAAATGTGGTGCTTACACCTAGAATCACGATCAACAATTGTACTTTGCCACTTGATCTTATTATTTCAACTACTCTTTAGACGGAAGTTCACCTCGATGACCTTAATCAAGTTTACTAATTAGGAAGTTGGGAACATATCAGGATAATTCGTTATATACAAATTAACTAAAATTAAGAACCCTAATAAAATAAATATGGTATACGTTTTTTTAACATTAAATTAACATAAGAAACACACAATCTTCTCGGTTTTCCTTTTATTTAATTATATAAACTGACTTCATTTAATCGTATCAAATGTATACGCATTTTTGTGCAATTTTTGCGAAATTTTTCGTCCATCGAATAGTTAACTAATACTTTATTTTATTTACTTTTATACTTCAGATTGAAATAATGGCAAGCCTAGTAGGTTCCATGTTGGGATATCATGTTCAGCTCAACTTGGAGCTTCTATTCGGGGCTAGTGAAGATGATGTAGAGAACAACCGAAATATCTCACCCCCACCCTCAGGCCCTAGCCCCGTTCTCTGTAATCTTCATCCTTCACCAGTACAAAATAGTGAAATACTAAACAGTAAATTCAGAGCCCTTTCATGGCGGTCCTCAGCAACGGGCCTTCCATTCTCACCCTCCGGCCGCCGCTGATTCAGTCTCCCGACCGCCGTCACTTACATTCCCCTCTTCCTATTTTCCGCCACGGATATTTCCCCCGTAATGCCAAACTCAAATCTAATTCTCGGTATTTCCTCGTAATTTATTCTCTTTCCGTCATAAAGCTAGGTAGCATTTTTGTTTTCAGGTTTCTCAAGTGTAATAGGAATATGACTGCATTTAAGTAATATCTGCATATGTGTCCAGCTTCCTACACTACTAAGTCAAATTATTCAGTGTTTGCTAAAACGAAATTCGAGTAAGTTTTACCTCATGAAACCTTCAAATTGATTAAATTGTTTGATATTGATATTACATTTATATATCAAGTTCACTAGTAAAATACACTAATAAATGGACACAATAACTATAATTTTTTGCTTTCTTCCCAATGGATGTCAGTTCGTGAAATACTTATAATGGAAGACTAGTGGTATGAAAGTCTAGATCTAGATATCTATAGAGTTTTCTTCTCAAATGAGTTGCTGGAGCACGTAGATCATTTCTGTTGAACTTACGGTAAAGCTTGATGCAGAACATTGTGGACTCTAGACCCTTTGTTATAAGACATATTTGGCCTTATTTGGTAGGTTGTATGAGCCAACTGCTGAAATGATCTACAGCAATCAATTTTGGTTGCATCCACAAAGATGTGTGTACTTGCAGTTTGCCACACTAAATGAATCTCAAGTGTTCTCAGTAACAAGTCGTACAAACACATCAATAAGTGTTTTGTCTGATTACAATTCACGAAATTGTTCACTTTGAGTGCCTCGATATTTTGAAGAGTCACCTGGTAGAAGTCATTTCTCTATAACAAAGTTTAAACTTGTCTCTGCAGTTTAATATATAGCAGGGTTTCTTCATGTACTGGTATGTAAGAACTTAGAATCAGTCCAGCGATAGTTCTCAGTTACGGAGGCCCAAATTATATGTACTTTCCTAAGAATTTTGAATCTAAGGCTCCTAATCATGGATTATTTCTTTTACTGTTTTGGCTTAATTAAAATAATATTGAATTAGCTTTCCCCATTTTCTTGGATGTATTCTAACTCTACTATACATCAAAGTCACATATCAAATTTGTTATCTCGCCCTAGAAGATTTGAACCTTGGTAGAATTCATGTATTTCTCTGTACTCCACAGGGCCTTCCTGAATATCGAAAACCCTTGTGCATATGTTAAATGTGGTTTTCTTTCTATGATTGTATCTCGATGTCTCGCGAGTCGTTGGTCGAGATATGGAGGGGCAATATGTTTGCTTCCTTGATGCACAAGTAATTTGTGCAAATGGTGAGGATGGTCACGTCTTGCGCGCTGCGCTGCCTGACGAGTTGCGAGGCGCCATTGACCGGGGTATTGCTCATAAAGATTGATGGGTTAATACTTAACGTGGATTAATGTGGACGTCGCACGGGTCAGTCCCTGTATAACATTGAGGCTGGACACTTTCACAGCTCAAGGGGCTACATTAAAACTTAAAAGGAAGAAGAAAGTATTAAATATTAGACCTAATAGTTGAAGGCTCAAATAAAAATTTACTGTATATGCTATTCTTTCTTTGTATTATCTTGTTCCAGCATTTTTGTTTCGATACAATGCAGGATCGAAAGCTTTCAGCACGATGATGCAGGTAAACTCGAGGCCTCAAAATCTGAAGTTACTCCGGAGGATCAATATAAGGATTCTGATATCGAGTTTAAACATTTAGAAAGCAAAACTGCTGGTAATGGAAGTTCATTTCTATCGAAACTTGGGATAGTTCTGGGGATAGCTGCAGTGATCACATTGGTATCAGTTACTGTGAAGCCGCCTAATCATAGAATATCGCTTGGGATTCAGTTCTTGTCCGATGGGTCATCTTCTACAACTCTGGCTGCACCTGCTGGTGTTTTTAACTTCCGAGCCTTTGGTTACAGAGTTGTGCTCCCTGAGTATGCTCCTGGGTATGCTTTCCTTTCACCTCCATTTAGTAAAAAATCACTTCTTTCTACTTAGTTTGCCTAATACAGTTTCATATTTTAGACCTGCAGATTCTATATAATATCTATTAACTTTCAACATATTATTTTGTCTGATTATTTGATATTCCTTATGCTCTGACCTCTACTTCAAGTTTCACAAATTTCAATTTTACATTGATAATTTAAGAAGCTTTTTCGTTTCCCTGGTTTCAGCTGGATCTACTTTTGGCTGTTGATGGCTGCGGGATGTGGACTTTTCATTAGTGAAGAAGCTTTGAATATATGGGTATGCCCTTTCGTCTGGTACTTCTGTTCCCCACACACTTATGCTCAAAATAACAGCTCTATATTTATTTTAGTGTTTTTCCTTTTATCAGGTAATTTAAAATGATGTAGGTTGGTATTTCCTTGGCACGGTTACTTTATTTGGATGGGACACGGCAGTCTTTAATCAATTCAATTTCCAAAAATGCCCCATACATGATATCTACTGTTGTGTGGGTATACTGGTTAGTTTGTCATTTTTTTGGGTATTTTTAATTAACTTATATGAAACAAATCATCTTATACAATTAATTTTGATCTCAACTTTGCCATTGTAAAATCTTTGTTGCTAATTTTAATTTTTGTGCAGTTCAACTCTCAATTTCTGGTTTGCAAAATCTCAAATCTATATGATTTCTCATTCTGTTTATATCGGATGTATATTTCTTCAGGGGAGTTTGTATCAGTGATATGATACCATTTTACATCGGGAAGTTCTTCAGACAATCTGGGGCATCTAATGATATTCTTTCTAAGGTTTGTTCTGTCTAAATACATGTTTACCTGCAGAAACTTCCTTTTAAGTGTTTGTGGTGTATGATTTATCTTTTTAACTGTAGTTAGGAGTTGGCAAAGAGAAAGCTATAGAGATTACAAATATAGTAAACAAATATGGAAATCTTATTGGTTTTGGTAAGTTAAACTTATATGCTAATTCCAACATTTCTCTTTTACTCCATTGCTGATGGTTTTATAGTACTTTGATTTTTTCATTTTTTTCTATCAGAAAGACAAATTATAATTAATAATTTTGTCATTGAACTAAGTGATTTATGCATGCAGTGGAACGATTTTCCCTTGGAGTAAGAAATCCTACAGCTTTTATGGCTGGGGCAATGGTATGTGATTTATTCTTAATGAATGATAATCATTCTTCGATTTCTCTTTTTCTTTTCAAGGTTTTCACATGGCGATTTAATTTGTAACCTCAATCTGATTGCAGGGCATATCACCAGAGTGTTTCTTTGCCGGTGTCTGCTTCGGTGGACTGGTAACTCTTCCATTACAGGTACTTATTAAAATTTTGCTTATCGAACCTCTCATTGTAGATCCCTTGTTCAGAGATAGAGGGTATAAATAAGTTGAGCTTAGTCGAATAACATATTCAAGTTTTGTGTGATTTTCGTTTCACCTTCAGGTTTGATTTTAAAACCTACTGCGTTGAAACTAGTGTTAGTCACCAAAGGATAGTCCAGCTCGTAGCTGGATGTTTTTACATATAGTCTGTAATTTAGTTTTTACAAATAGTCTAGTCGAGTTCGAAATGAGTTTCAAAAGCTATCAAACGATAAACATTGTTCAAGTTTGGTTTAATAGGTACTCCATAAACCAACTTAAACCGGACTTTTACAATCAGGGTCAAATAAAATATTGAGTAGTTTGGTGAACTTTCAGAACCAATGAGAGATGAACAGGAAGTCGAGATGGCCTCCACAGCTAGCTCGCATTTTATTTGCCTTTTTGTGCCTTAAAAGTAAAATGTACTATTTCTTCCGTTGTAGTTGGGAATCGGGTTCTTGTTGAGGGAACGTCCAGTATTTGCCCTTGCTACTGTTGCAACCGTAGTGGTGAGCATCTGTTTTCAGTTTTCTCATGATAACTAGAGTTTGTTTCACAAGGGATTAGGAATAAAATGTTGTCTTTTCACAGGGAATTTGGACAGTGTTCCCATATGCTGTGGCTGCTCTGACGGCTCTCTTCCTCTATGTGCGTCGTCATTACTCTAGTTAAAGAGTTTTGCTTCGCGCTCCATCAGCACGAGGTATATGATTTTACCGAATAGCTTACCCTTCAAATATGACTTTAGTTTTAAATCTCCTGACAATCAATCTGACAGTGAAAGAGCAGTTGCAGTAACTATGAAGAATTTCTGTCAAGAGTTGTGACTACATATACATATATAAGGATGGGTGTCATTTTGACCCATGGTTGATTTGGTCTGACCTGCCCTACCCTACACAACTCTTTATTATTTATTTGTTTAGTGTTGGTAGACCAAGTTAATAAAATATACTTAATAAAGTTGGTTAGTTTAAAATTAATATCTTCAGTGTCTCGATTTCGACCAACTCGGAGTACTTTTCCGACTCGACCTGAGACAAAATACACTTAATAAATAATCTCAATTTGAAGAACCCAACAAGATGTACAAAACCCAAAAAATATAACCGGATAAAAAATCAATAAACTGCGCCGGCCATTACACTCTTATGTGTAGGAATATGACCAATCGAAATTTTTGCATGAGATTCGCCTAACACAGGCTACATAAATTCACTTGCATAAGAAATTCCTGGACAAATTCTTCGTGCGGGCTCATCCCCACATATGTTGATTATGACTCTTGTCTTAGCCGCAATGTCCATTATATCAGATCTTGTTTGGAGGCACAAAAATTCATCGCAATGGGAGGATAGAGACTCATAACTACTTCCAAATAGTGCATTTTCTTCAAGTCATTCTCAATTGGAGTATTTCTTATTTTCCATTCATTATATCTCCCTAACTTCATCTTGCAATCTCTTCATGATGGTCATAGGAAACACGGGATTCTAGAGTAGTTCCCAGTTTCAGTCCACTTACTACAACATTATATTCTTGCACGATAAAGAACGAAAATGCAATTCCTAAGAGCATAAAATCCACATGAGTTTAGGAAACCTGCACATTATTTGTTTCTATTTAACTATAGTTTAATTTAGTTGGGTTGGTTAGTTAAATCTGTAATAACTGAATTTTTTTTTTTATAATTAAAATTGAGGTGGTAAAATCTAGATCACGAGGTCTTGATAAGAAACTTTCATTTTCAGCTATATATGATGCTTTTAAAGCGTCACAGAGGCTTTCCAAAGCATCGCGAGTCTGAAGGAAAACTCCATTGCTTTATTTTTTCGTGACTGCTTTCCAAAGCATCGCGAGTCTGAAGGAAAACTCCATTGCTTTATTTTTTCGAGTCACGAACACTATATTACAATGAAAACCAAGCGTCAAGAATCATTTTGACGACGAAAAGAAAAGCGCCAGCAACACATATTTCAGTGATGAAAAAAGCGTCGCGTAACTGTTTTATTTTCAAAGGTTTTCCTAAAATTATGGGTAATTCCCTGCTAACAAAACAAGAAAGATCAGCTAAAAAGTCTAAACTATGCTGAAAATACTAAACTAATTTCAAAACAGTAAATAACACTCAAAACATAGTTTGATAGTATAATTTTTTCATCATAAAGTTTATTAGGATACAATAATGAGAAAAATCATATATACACATCTACCTATCAATAAAACTTTTGTCCTGAATGAGTTAAAACATGTAAATATCAAATACATATGTAACTATCAAAAAATGTTGTTTCTCCTAAACTGTCACATACTGCAAGATATTTATGTTAATTGACAGCTTTATCCTCCCACCCATAAACAATAAACTGCAAGATATTTATGGTTTTCTCTCATTTTTTTTTGGTTTTGTTTTAGTAAAGCCACTGCACATTGGTTTAGCCAGAAAGAGTTTTTATTGATCACTTCAATATCAAAGACTAAATTAAATATCAGTTATTTATGTAAGAAAAAGTCACATGTTTCAGACACAATAACAAAATATTGATGAAAATTTGTACAAACTCAAGAAATTAATTAGCTAACTAGCTAGATGGACGCTTACAAGCTTTTTACAAGTGCCTATCTTATTCATATGTTAAAATTTCATAATTGGATAACTAGGAACTATCATAATCTTGTAGTGTGCTAATTTAGCCGTTCGAGCTACTTGGTTCCCCTGTCATCGGATGTATGATCGAAAAGATTCGAAGGAGTTGAAACGACGTCAGATATTCATTACAACTTTGCGGAAAATTCTTGTTCAAGTCCGACTTACGTTCAAACTCATCCAACTACCAAGTGATTGGTTATTTTTGTAGAAATTTTATTCAATCACAAAACAAGTGTATTATACCTATCATGTTTACTTTGGATTCGTCCAAACCCTATCTGAATACGAATTTCCCCAAACTTGATTACTTTTTAAGATGACATGAACTGATTACATTATTCTACACGGTGAATTATATTCATAGGAGTTGGATGAT
This sequence comes from Penstemon barbatus, assembly GCA_003313485.2. NCBI lineage: Eukaryota > Viridiplantae > Streptophyta > Magnoliopsida > Lamiales > Plantaginaceae > Penstemon > Penstemon barbatus. Next base: position 95,538,959 of record CM064883.1, on the reverse strand, counting down.
AAACACATATGCATATAACAGGACAAAAAATTGTCATTTCATATACACTTGTCGGCTTGTTCCTCATCCAGTATCCCAATTGATTGAATCCAGACACCGCTAGTTCTGTCGCTTTGAGTGCTGCCGTCCGGGGACAGTGATTTGTCGAGTCTATAAGTAAAATCCCTATTTGGTATTTAGTACGAGCTTAAGTTGGAGTTGCGTAAAAGGAAATACAAATGTGACGTTTGAAGTGCGTAGTCATATATCAAATCTATCTGATGTAAATTATATATTTCTGACGAACCATTTACTTCCTTTGATACAAAGCATAATTTGATTGGCTAATACATCTTCTCTTACAGCATCGATTAAACAATTAAGTTAAATTCACTAATATATTGTAAAGACAATTTTACCCCACATATTAAAATTGGCTAATACATGTATTATCGTTTAACTTTAACATTAAAATAAGGATGTTCACAAAAATTAATAGGTGTAAATTGTATTGTAAAGACAATTTTACCCCACATATTAAAATTTCGTCATGATATGGCCGAGATGTATGGCTGAATTTAATAAGAAAATAAAACTCACATGGGCCAAATTGTTTGGTCTAATTTAATTCTTTCTTCGACTGGAACTAAAATGGGTTGGTGTAGATTTGTAGTAGTTGAAACTTGCACTTGTACCAACCAACTCTTAAGAGTTGATCTTAGCCAAAAGGTCGAGAAAGGTGTACCAACTTCAATATGGCCTGAAATTATATAGTATAATTGTTGCACCATGATCAATTATATGTGGTGTAATCGATCAATATAGTTATTATATATAGAGTGAAGTCTATATCATCCCATGTTCTCCTAAAATATAAAATTTTAAAATTGTGTTCACATTATCCAGAACATAATTAATGTGAAATTTCACTTCACGTGTAATAACTACATTGATGGTATGCACCACGCAACGATTATACTAAATAAAGGAAACACTTTGTTATAGCGAAGACAGCAGCACATGGTCCATTGGTCGAGATCCCGACTATTGCATTGGGATGAGCCTGACTAGGGGTGGGATCGGGACGGGTTTTCGGGAATTCGGGTATTTCGGGACGGGATATCGGGTTTCGGGATCTCAAATTCAAATCCCGAAACCCGATAGATCAACCAAGGTCCCGAGAGTTTCGGGTACCCGATTTAATTTCGGGATTTCGGGACGGGACCGGGTGTCCCGATAAACTATTATTTTTTTTTAGTTTAATGCAATTTTCAAACCGCCTCGGATCTTATGTGTCAATATTGGTATGCCATTTCACCATCTTATGCACAACATGTAAACTCAGAAATGATCTCAAAACCTCAAGATCTGATTAAAGAAAATTATTGGAGAAGTTTGAAATTTGAAAGATGATATATGTTGAAAAACTGAACGTCGGCGAGCAACGGATCAGTGGCGGACGGCGGGAGTTGAGTTGTGGTGGAGTTAAGTATTTTGATTAGATACATTTACTTGTATGTTTGGATTTTAGAGAAGAAGAATACGTAGAATGAGATGTGAATGGTTGAATTTTAGATTTAGATTAGGTATTTTGATTATATATATGTTTTAATTAAACTATGTAATCGGGACCGGGTTCCCCGATCGGGTGGGGATCAAAACCCGAAACCCGTCCCGATTTTTCGGGACCGGGTTTTGTCCCGTCCCAAATGGGAAAAACCCGATCGGGACGGGGCGGGTACCCGAATCCCGATCCCATTTACCCAGCCCTAAGCCTGACCTTAATTCTTGCCTGAGAACAATTCATGAGTTTTTCTTTTTCTTTTTTGGAAAGCCGGCCAGTGTGTTTTTATTTCCTTTAATGCTTTGGGCCTATCTTCATTTACGTTGGGCTTCATTTCCATTACTTTGGTAAAAGATATTATAACTCTAATGGGTGGGCTAGTTAAATTCTCTTTCGGACTGATAAAAGGAAATTGACTTCGGACCAAATTCATTAGGTCTTCTTTTGCAGTTTACCACCTCCAAAATACCTATTGGATAATTTAACTCCCTATAATATCATAACTCACGTGTTGGCCGCAACCTGCCTAGCCCAACTGAATCCAACCCATATTTTATCTATTATTGATGGGTATGGGTTCAGTTGTATTTGGTTGGGTTTAGTAAATAGTCAGTAACCTAATTTGACTCAAAATACTATTTTATTTTTATTTTTTTCTCGTAAGTTCATGAGAACTTTAATTACAATTTTAAATTATTAAATATACTATTTTCAAAATAAATATATCAGCATTAAACCAATATAGTTATAGAGGGAAGGCATTTTTATGAAGTAATATAAAAAATTGAATTCTTATTATTTATGAACAATACATTAAATAAAGAAAATAATCTATTATAATAATAGTAAAATAAAAGAAAAATTAAAAATATGCATAAATACTGTTAAGAGACAGAAAAAAAAAAAAAAAAGGGGGCATAAATATTGAATTAAGAGAAAGGAAAATTAAAAGAATGCACAAATATTGGTTCAAAAAAATGTGCACCTAGTAGAAATCGAACCCTGATCTATAAGGAACATTGCAAAACATTTTAGCCATCCAGCCAAGGAATTTACTTTATTGTATCTCACTACTAATATTATTTAATGAAATATTCTTGGGGGGTGGTCGCCCCCCAGCCTACCTTTAGATCCGCCACTGGTAGTAATTAATGATGAAGTCGATCGATCCTCTGTACGACTGACATGATCCAATCAGTATTTATATATATCAACATGCAAACCCATGTTCCCAATTCAATGTGTTAGATTAGATAGGTACTTAATAGTATTAAATACAAAATTAAATACACATGCATCAGTACATGTACAATTACTATTACTATTACTATTGCCCTGAATATATGGATTTTAAATTTATATATAATATCTAAGCTAGGTTATTTTCAAGTACGTACGTACATAAAACCATCAAAGAAATATTGGTTTTTACCTAAATTGTCATATAATTACATGTGATGGGTAGTTGGTAATATTATTATTTCGTTAGTTGAACCACGTCAACAAATTAATAAAACTGAATAGTACGTACTACAGTTCATGCATATTGCACAGTCTTATTTAAAATTCTTCGATCAGCCGAATGCAAACACGTGCATGTGTTTCCTTTCTACATATTTTTGGAATGGGGTACAATAAACTTTTCTGAAAATGAAATAGACGTCATTTTTCATGTTCCATATTTTCGGAATGGGCCGGCCGGGGTACGTAAAAGAAAAAGAAAAACTATACTTCAATCTAACCTACCTACACACTACCGTCAAAAATAAATAATTAGAGCTCAAAATATTTTTCTTATTTAATTAAATGATTTCTTCTTAATTAAAGATCTTAATTAAAAAAAATTATTTTTTAATTAGGAGAATTCTTCCACCGATAAAATTAAGTTGTTATCAAGAAATCCCACCATCAATTAAAAAGAGGAGAATCAAAATTTACACTACATTTAATCATACTTTTGACGATTAACCAACAATCTTTAAATAGATAATCAATTCGTGTATGGCTTAGGTTGACATTAAATCCATGGCAAATGAGTTAAAGCGAAAAAAATATGGTGCAATTAATAAAATAACATTGAAAATCGACACAAATCGGGCAAGACCAAGAAATAAATGAATGATATTGGCTAAACATTGAATAACATAAATAAAGGATCAAATCGATAAAAAAACAAAAAAATCGAGTTAAGTGGTAAAAAATGTTGGGATTCGGTAAGATAAACAGCCCTAGGCACAGCGGAATATAAAAATTTTTAGGACCTCTTACGGAATCTTGCCAGGATACTACTCTAGGTGTATATATATAAATATTAATTAAAACGATAGTATAAGTTTACATGTTATACCTATCTCCTTGCAAATCCAAGTTGGCAGTCAGCAAAACGAACTCTGATTTCTGCTCCAGCAAAATCGATCCAGGCTTTTCAGGAGCGCCCCACGTGTTGCGCCTCTACGAGTTGATACACCACAATTACACGAAAATAATAAATCTTGATCAGCTAGAACACAAGATATATTATGATCTAGGATATAGGAACGATTTTGGAACAAAGTCGAAAACGAAAAATTCTTCCTAAAGGAAGACAGGGTTCGGCTATTGCAGTGTGGGAGAGGGAGAGAGTATTTTGCTCTTGCTCAAATTTTTGCTTGTTGAGTTGTGAGAAAATAACTATAAGATAGCTACTTATAGTTGTCTCCCTAACCTAGTCCTAATAGGACTAGGTTTCCTCTCTCCTACATGGGCCATGGCCCTCTTTAATTAGAAGACCAAGTCTTCTAATTAATTCATGGCCCAGTTAATTAATTTGACCAGGCTTTATTTAATCTTCCAATTAAATAGCCCAATTAATTAACTTAATCTCCTATTTAATTAAATCAGACTCTAAGCCCATTTAATTAAAATCCCTTTTAATTAATTAAATCCAACTTAATTAATTAATCCACAAATTAAATTCCAATTTAATTTATGATCCTGATCCAATTCCAGTTGGATCTCAATTTGTTCCAATTGGGTCGACCCAGTCGACCCACCCATAATAATCGACCCAGTCGACCCAGTAGACTCGGTTGTTCTTATTTCCTCGCTTTCGCTTCATGTGTATTGTGTATGCTCCCGTAGGTTCACCACATAATTGGCCGTGGGTTATAATTAAATATTATTTAATTATTCGAGTAAGACTTACTCTAAATCAATCGAACACTCTGTCGATTGACCATTCCAAAATTAGCACCCCTGCCAATTTGAGAATTCTCCCACACTCCAAGGTCGATGTCCAGCCACAAGCCCATGGAGCCCAATCACTGGTGAATTAATTCAGTGAACCTTTTATCATTTACAATTTCCATATACGACATAATCTCTCCATCGATCAATCTCCCAGTCGAGACTTAAGGGTATGGTCTTTCATCGGTTTCCCTTTTCTTTTGTCTTGACCTTATGCATTCTGGTCTCGAAATAACTCTCTTTGACTTAACCTTTATGAGCTACTTACATAAAGCCGTCAGATACCTCGGCCGAGGATTTTGCCAGAATTAATTTCTCACAGAAATCCATAGGAGAATTTCCCAACCTATCAAGTCGGGTCAATGGATCCTTTGTTGATGATATGAATCTGCATACGAGTTCCTCTATACCAAATATGAGTCCACAGAGACTTTCTGGCGATCTCCAGTCAGTCGGGACTCATATCAAAGCATAGACGTTCTCGCACCAGATAAACCCTATCATCTCAAGTAGTTAGGGATCGTTCCTCGTATACTATTGTAAATTGGAATAACTTCAACCCCGATATGCGACTACCGCTTCCATGGTGAGTTATTTCCTAATTGGGGTATTCAGTGCGCTTGCCATCCCAGCAAGCCACCCACTTATGTGTATCGACTATCCCAGTCACGCTCGTGGACCCCAGCGTTCTCCAGTTCATCGGAGTATACACAATAGTGAGAGTCTAACCGAATCCAACGATGTCCTATCTCGATTGGATTCTACGACTCTTGAATATGTTCTAGATCACGGCCTTGGAGATCAGTCCACGGGTTGTCCCATAGCCCTGTGATCTAAGGACTTTTATCCTTATGCGTAGATAATTATTACATAAGATAAAGATGACCATTTAATAATAAAATGCATTTATTAATCCAATTGAATGGTAAATGCAGCCAGAATAGTTGGCTTGCAGGACACTATTCTATAAAAAAAAAACATCATAAAGTGAGAAATAAGTTAAATCAGCAAAAATAAGTAAAATCGACTAAAAATGAGTTTAAGAAATGGTTAAAACTGGTGAAAACGGGTAAAATTTGATTAATAAAAAATGGTAAAATCAACGGAAAAATGAGTTAGGTAGAAGAAAAAATTATGGTGTAATTCCTAATAAATCAATGAGATAAATCGAAAAAAAATGGGTAAAATCGATAAAAAAAAAAAATGAATGATATCGGCCAATATAGGATTAAAAAAGTGGGACCAAATCAATAAACAAACAAAAAATTGAGTTTAATTGGCAAAAAAAAATGTGAATATGTTAGAAAATAGGTTAAATCAGCAAACGTATAAGTATAATAGAGTATAACTATGTTAAATTGGGGATAATAGATGAATTGATTACCAAGTGGGGATAAAATCGACTAAAATTGAGTTAAAACTGAGAGAATGTGTGAATTGATTAACAAATAAGAGAAATAACAAAAAATGTGTGAAATTATGTGTTAAAATAGCAAAATTTAGAAATGATAAAAATGGGTGAAATCAATATTTTTTTGAAAAATTCTTAAGAAAATATCACTTATTAAAGAATTTTAAAAATGGGATCAAATAGATAAAATAACAAGAACAAACAGACGAGTTAATTAGCAAAAAAATGAACTATGTGAGAAAATAGGTTAAATCAGCAAATAAGAAGTACAATCGACTAAAAGTGGGTTAAACCGGAGAGAATGGGTGAATTGATAAACAAATGGGATAAAATCGACTAAATTTGGGATAAATCGGAGAAAATTAGTGAATTGATTAACAAATGAGATAAACCACAAAAAAGGGGTGAAATCAATGAAAGAACATGTTAAAATATCGAAAAATAAATGGTAAACTCAATGTAAAAATTGGTGAAATCTATATTTAAATGGAAAGTTCTTAAGATTTTATCACTTATTAAAGAACCTAAAAACATTAAAGAATATAAAAAAATAAAATTAACCCACCTTCGTGCTATATGAATAAAAAAATTGCTTAATTAACTGACAAACTCATAATTAGCTTAAGCCGAAAAAAAAGTCAAAACATATAAATGGTTAAAAATGGTGAAAATGGGTAAAAAAAATTAAAGTTATCGGCTAAACATGACATAACAAAAAAGGGGTCAAATCGATAAAAAAACAAAAATAAAAAAATAAGTTATATTTACAAAAACAGGAGGGATGGGGGGTTGAAATAGGTTAAATTTAGCGATATAATAAGTACAATCTACTAAAATTGGGTTAAACCAGAGAGAATGAGTGAATTGATTAACAAATTAAATAGGAACAAAAAAATGGCCGAACTCAATGAAATAACATGTTAATATATAACAAAAAAAATGTTAAACTCAATGTAAAAGCGGGTTAAATCGATAAAATATATTTATCCGACAAAATTGAGGAATATTAATTAAAATGAGTTACACTGTTTAAAAAATGGATTAACATGTAATTAAAAATGGATGTACTCAGTAAAAGATAGGTATAACTGATAAAGCTGGTGAAATAGATAAAATAAACATGTGAATAAGATGGATATATCATGGTCAAAAAAGAAAAGAACTGATGTTGTTCATTCGTTCCAACAGTAGTTTTAGAATAATACTTATGTATACACTTAGTTAATTATAGTTCGATTTTAACTTTCAAGTTTTGGTTTACGTATTTATGATCTCAACTTTAATTTATGATAACATCATAATAAATCGTAAAAATATGTAGTATGTCATTAAGACGATAATATGATAAAAAATCATTATATGATGCGACTAAATAGAAAATTAATTTGTTTACGTGCAACATGCGTACGCTTTTCTGGTGTATATAAAGGTTAGGGGTATAGAGATACATATTCTTACATAGAAAAGGAGCCAGCAACATGGATGAATATTATCAATTCTTTGTTGGTTTGTTCACTACTTTATTACTAATACTCTTATGCTTGTACTTAAAATCATTTCCCATGATGAAATGGCCGCTCTACGACTCAAAAAACACGATTAGCAAGATCATTAATATTAATGTACCACCCTCACCACCAAAGCTCCCCATTTTAGGCCATCTACATTATCTGGGCTACTTGCCTCACCGTTCTCTTTGGGATTTATCGAAGAAACACGGGCCACTCATGCTTCTTCAACTGGGGTCGAGACCGATGCTAGTAGTTTCGTCTGCAGAGGTAGCTAAGGAAGTCTTGAAAATCCACGATGTCTCCTTTGCGGACAGGCCTGATCTAGGTACTGCTAAGCGAGCTTTTTACCACCCTAAGGATGTGATAATTTCACCTTATGGAGATTAATGGAGGAGGTCAAGAAGCATAATTGTACACCAACTTCTCAACACGAAAAAGGTGAGGTCTTTTAACTCAATCATAGGAGAAGAGACGAGCCTTCTAGTGGAAAAACTAGTATCAAGCTGCAGGTCCTCGTCAGCTGTTAACTTGACAAACATGTTTGAGTCTCTAGGAATCGATATAATCTACCGATCAACATTTGGGAAGAAGATGAGGGAAATGGAACAGGGTAAGAAAGTAGCGGACATGATAAATGAAGGTGTGAGCATGCTTGTTAATTTCAGTATTGGGGAATTCATCCCTTGGCTTGGTTGGATAAACAAATTTAATGGTTTTGATGCTGCATTGAAAAGGGTTCTTAAAACAAGGAATGAGATTCTAGACACATTTATCCACGAGTATCTAGCTGTTGCAGAGGCAGAGGCAGAGGCAGAGGCAGAGGAAGAGTTCTTAATCGATACCTTGGTTGGTATATACAGGGGCGCTACTCCTGGTGTCTCTATTGATTTAGAATCTGTTAAAGCCTTAATCCTGGTGAGGATACATACAATATATAATACTTATTAAATTGATTAATTAACTATGTATGTATGTATAGCTAATTTTAATTAATTAATTAATTAATTTACGTACATGGATTGGATCAGAATGTTTTGGTAGCTGGGGCTGAAACTGCATCAACAACTCTAGAATGGGCGATGACAGAACTCATAAGACACCCGAGTATCTACAAGAAATTGCAAGATGAAATAAAACAAGTTTTGAAAGGAAAAAAGGACATAAATGAGAATGACTTGGAGAAAATGCACTACATGAAAGCAGTTATAAAGGAGACTCTTCGTTACCACCCTCCAATCGCAATGAATCTTCGCGAGTGCAGAGAAGATGTCAATCTAATGGGTTACAACATTGCAACCAAGACAGGGGTCATAATTAACACGTGGGCAATTGGTCGAGACCCCGCCTATTGGGATGAGCCCCATGTTTTTCTGCCAGAGAGGTTCTTGGATTCTTCCATAGACTTCAAGGGATTCGATTTCCAGTTCATTCCGTTCGGAGCTGGACGAAGGATATGCCCCAGTATCTCTTATGCAAATGGAGTTATTGAGCTTGTGTTGGCAAACCTTGTGCAGAACTTTAATTGGGCATTGCCTGATGGAGCCAAAGGAGAGAGCTTGGATGTCATTGAACAACCTGGAATTACAAATGGAAGAAAATATCCTCTTATTCTTATTGCAACTAACTCTTAATTAATTAATTAATTACTGCTTTCAAATCCCCCCTACCTCTCAGTTATCATGTCCTGTTTTTCCTTCATTTTATATAATATTATATGATTGATTCTGTCATTGCCCATTCAGTTTCAGTTCCTGACTGTAAGACTACTAATAAAGTGAACAAAGCAAAATAAGACATATGAGATTTATCAATCAATAAAATTTACGCAAAAAAAAAAAAGAGATTTATCAATAAATTTGCTTATTTATGTTATAGTTTATTAATTCTTGATTTATCCTTTGTATTTTGGCAGCACTGTTGACTTGCACAAATTATATATTTGGATGTCTTACGTAATTTTATCAATTATATATATGGTTGTATGATCAAGGACACATAGATGGAGCAATATGCAAAACTATGGAGTTATTGTGAGGAAATATTGGAGACAATTCCTGGGACAACCATAAAAATCAAGTGAAAGCATAGTATAGAAGAACATCAAAACATGGTTGTCTAAGGAAAAAGCGAAGGGTTTGAGTTTTTTATAATTTGAGGGTGTTAAGTGTTAATTTTGTGTTTCGGGATGCAAAATGCTCAATTATTGTTTTTTGGAGAAGCAAGTTGTTGAGTTGTTCTTAATTCGAGGGTGCTAAGTGCTAATTTTGTTTCGGGGGTGCAAAGTGTCAATTTCTCATATTTTTGAGGTGCAAAGTGCCAAGGATCTACAATTGAATTACCTATTTTGCCCTTGACTACAATGGTCATTTTTGCTTGAAAATAAGAAAGGGTCAAAGTGCTAAATTTGCGTTTCGGGGATGCAAAATGCCTATCTTTCATGTTTCGGCGGTATTTAGTGCAAAAAACCCGACATTTTGCCACAAAAACTTAATTTTTTTCTGTCTTTTCCTAATCGCGATTTTGGGACAATTTTATTTTCATAATCGCGACTTTGGAACTAAAATTAGAAGTTTTTTTTTGTCCAAAAATTTAATCACGATTTAGGGAAAAAAATTTAAAAGAAAAACTATGCTCTTTTAATCAAAATTTTGGGACAACTTTTGTTTACTCTTCATAATCACGATTAAAAATTTAAAAAAAGTTTTGGAACAAAATTTTTTATTTAGAAAAAAGTTTGCTCTTATTTTCAAAATAAATCCGAAGAGCTATTAGGGAAAAAAAAATTCAAAATCGCGATAGGAGCCCTTCTAAAAGCCAAAAATTAATTTTGCATGGGTCATGTGCCGCGCACATGATCCATGTTAATTTTTTTTCCTTTCCTTTTTAAATCACGAGAAAATAAATTCAATTAAAATTCAGAATTTCGAGAGTTAAGCTCGCTCTCTCAATTGGGACAAAAATGTCCCAAATTTATTTATGTTTTGTGAGTTATGAAGTAAAATTATCAGATCGAAAACTTATGGGGTAAACTTGCCAATGATCATAAGTTGCGGGACTAAATTTGCCTTTTTTCCTACTTTTGTAGCTTCCTTGTTGATATCAATGGATGACTAGACGAAACAATTTCATTTTTCAGAAGAAGATATACCGAGAGAATTGTGCAACTTAGTAATTGACGTGATAACTGAAAGAAAAAAAAGGAGTGAATAGCAAATTAACTCCCTGTGTTATTCTAAATAGGCAATTTAATTCCCTGTGATAAATAAAAGGGCAAAATACTTCCCTATGATATCCTAAATAGACAATGTAACTCCCTGTGATAATAAAAAGGGCAAAATGCCTCCCTGTGTTATTATAAAAGATGGCAAATGGACCACCCGGATCGGATCCTTGTGGATCGGATCTCAAATGGATCGGATCCTAAATGGATTCATAATGATGGATCCATTTAGGATCCGATCCAAACCGGATCCGGGTGAGAAAATTTCGGATCCACCATGGATCCGAATAGATCCATGACGGATCCAGTGGATCCGTGGATCCGTCATGGATCCGTCATAAATTTCAGCCAATTTTTGGATATTGCAATTTTGACCCTAAGTTTTTGAAAAATCAAGAAAAGCAATTCAGTCCAGTATTTTAAATAAAATTGAAAATTTCCAATACGGACACTGATTTTCAGGAACAAAATTTACACTTTTGGTCCCTCAATTTTTGGATATTGCAATTTTGACCCTAAATTTTTGAAAAATCAAGAATTGCAATTCAGTCTAGTATTTTAAGAAAATTGAAAATTTCAATTCGGCCCCCAATTTCAGAAATTCATATTTGCACTTTTGGTCCCTCAATTTTTGGATATTGCAATTTTGACCCTAAATTTTTGAAAAATCAAGAATTGCAATTCAGTCTAGTATTTTAAGAAAATTGAAAATTTCAATTCGGCCCCTGATTTCAGAAATCCATATTTGCACTTTTGGTCCCTCAATTTTGGATATTGCAATTTTGACCCAAATTTTTTGAAAAATCAAGAATTGCAATTCAGCCCAGTATTTTAAGAAAATTGAAAATTTCAATTCGGCCCCTGATTTCAGAAATCCAAATTTGCACTTTTGGTCCCTCAATTTTTGAAAATTACAATTTGGTCCCTAAATTTTTGAAAAATCTAGAATTACGATTCAGTGTATTTCTGAAGATTAAAATTTTCATTTCGGCCCCTGATTTTAAAATTTTCAAAATTTCACTTTTGGTCCCTTAATTTTCAAAAATTGCAATTTGACCCTATATTTTCATAAATTCCCAATCATGCCTTATAATTTGCTCTATGAGTTAATTCTTGTTGTTGATATCGGGATAAAATCACATAAATTGATTTGGGGCAAAATTATAATTTTTGAAAATTGAGGGACCAAAAGTGCAAATTTGGATTTCAGAAAATCTGGGCCAAATTGAAAATCTTAACTTTACGAGAATTTTGGATTGAATTGAAACTCTGGGTTTTTCGAAAATCTGAGGTCAAATGGCAATTTTTTAAAAATCAAGGGTCAAAATTGCAATATCAAAAAATTGAAACCAACATTCTTCTCGCTTTCCCTTTTCATTAATTATGAGGGAAAAACACTTTTGGTCCCAAACTTTACCTCAAAAAACACTTTTGGTACCATGCTTCGCAGAAAAACAGATTTGGTACCACAATTTTCATGATCTTGACACATTTAATCATTCCGTCAATTTTTGGACGGATTTCTCGCGCGTGAATGACACTCGCCCGTTAAGTTTAAAAATGTCACGAGATTTGCACGTGTAAATCATTCAGGGGGTGAAATGTAATTTTGGAGGGGTGAAATGCAATTTTGGAGAGATAGAGACTGAAGTTCAGGGGTGAAATGCAATTTAAAAATATGAACACCATTGATTCTCCAGCTTCTTTGAAGCCCTTCTGCCATTGTTTTTTCCGTTTGATTATTCTAAGGGAAAATGGGATTTCAACGCTATTTGCTCTCCTCTCAATATTCACCGGAATTATCTCATCTCTCATCGGGAATTTCTCAAATGGGCTGGAATTTTGAGCATCGTCATGGGGATTTCGATTTTCGATTTCGTCTTCAGAAAGTTGGAATTTAAGTGCCAACTCTTTTATTTGTTTTGAGAACTCTTCGTCTGAAAATGAAGAAAGGCTAGAAGTCGTTAAGGCTCTTCGAAGGGTGGTACGAACAGGGGATCTGGGATTATCGCAAGATCGTGATCTGAGTAAATGCAATTTGTGAGTGTATCGACAGAACAAAGCTCCATCAAAACTGTGTCGTTTTGAAGAAGGGGAAGAAATTGCAGAAGCTAAAGCTTGTGAAGAAGATGGTGAGTGAGGAACTGAAGACTATGGTGATAAATGTAAAGAAGAAGTTGTGGGTGCAGCTACTTTCAGCACCATTCTCAAAAGATTGAAGCTTTTTTTCTGAATGAAACAAGATTCGGATCCAATCAAAAAGTGACCTTTTTTTTCTTCCTTTAATCTGAAGCTGCAAAAATTAAACAAAGAAACCGACCATCATTAAAATGAAATAAGATAGACAAGACTCCCCAAAAATTAAAGATGTTATAATCATTACATTACAATTTACACCACCCACCCCCCATTGAAATCGGATCAGAAAACGAAAATCTCGATGAAATTGAATGTCTGGAAAATTTAGGTTTTTTATGCCCAAATTGCATTTTCACCCCCTGGCCGATTATCTCATGGGATTTCTGAAACTCACGCGCGAGTGTCGTTCACGCGCAAAGATTCTGTCCAAAAATTGACGGAATGATTAAATGTGTCAAGATAATGAAAATTGTGATACCAAATCTGTTTTTCTGCGAAGCATGGTACCAAAAGTGTTTTTTGAGGTAAAGTTTGGGACCAAAAGTGTTTTTCCCTCCATTAATTATATAAAGTGACTTCATTTAATCGTATAAAATGTATATGCATTTTTTGCGCAATTTTTTTTCCATCGAATAGTTAGCTAATATTTTATTTTATTTACTTTTATATTTCAGATTGAAATAATGGCAAGCTTAGTAGGTCCCATGTTGGGATATCATGTTCAGCTCAACCTAGAGCTTCGATTGGAGGCTGGTGATGATGATGCAGAGGACAAAGACAAAGATCAACTCGACCTAGAGCTTCAATTGGGGCCTGCTGATGATAATAGAGAGAATGTAGACGAAGATCAGCTCAACTTAGAGCTTTGATTGAGGCCTCCTCAATCACCTCCTGTTTCTTTGAAGTACAGGCCTCCTCAATCACCTCCTGTTTCTCTGAAGTACAGGCCCGATGATTCAAGAATCGTATGAGCTCTTAAGACTGCGTTTTATCATCATGTACTCTCATTTAATTTCTATAATGTTTGAACCTTTAATGTTTTATTTACGTACCTCATTGTTGGACTTTTGGATAATTAATCATTTTAAACAAATAATAAGTGGAATTTGATAAGGTTTTTTTTTAGATGGCGAAAACATCATTTCATCAAACACCATATCGCTTCGAATCTATTACATTAGTTTCTAATTAAATTAATTACTATTAATTGTATTAAACGGAAGAAAATACACACATCATTGAGGATCAAACTCTTGACCTCTTGGTCATGAAGTATCATCTTTAATCACTTGACTAAGGCCTTATCGACGGAATATGCTAAGTTGATCTAATTTTTTTCATTTATGTTTTATAATCAATTTACTGACTTCTTGTTAGCCTCGTAAGCTGAAATTAAGTAATGTACCATATTTATTCACCTGCTGAGAAGTGGTGCGCTAGTTAGGATTTCTACCTTCATAGTACGTACTATAAATGGAAACTAAGTAGAAACGTGGTGCTTACACCTAGAATCCCGATCAACGATTGCACTTTGCCACTTGATCTCATTATTTCAACAACTTCTTAGACGGAAGTTCACCGAGATGACCTTAATCAAGTTTACTAATTAAGAAAGTTTGGAACATATCACGATAATTCGTTATATACAATTTGACTAAATAAACCTTAATAAAATCAAAATGGGTTAGGTTCTTATGTTTTATGTTTTTAAAACAGTAAATTAACATAAAAAAACCAACAACCTTCTCGTTTTCCTTTTTCCTTTTCCTTGGTTAAATAAGTGACTTCACCTAAATGTTTCAAATGTATACGCATTTTTTGCGCGATTTTTGCGCAAATTTTCGTCCATCGAATAGTTAACTAATATTTTATTTTGTTGACTTTTATATATCAAAACGAAATAATGGCAAGCTTAGTAGGTCCAATGTTGGGATATCATGTTCAGCTCAACCTAGAACTTGATTAGGGGTTGGTGATGATGATGCAGAGAACAAAGACGACGATCAACTCGACCTAGAGCTTTGATTGGGGCCTGATGATGATGATAGATCAGAGAATAAAGACGAAGATCAGCTCGACTTAGAGCTTCGATTGAGACCTCCTCAATCACCTTCGGATTCTTTGAAGTACAAGCCCGATGATTAAAAAATCATATGAGCTCTTAAGACTGCATTTTATCATCATGTACTTCTGTTTGCTATAAATTTTGCATCGATTACAATACATGGCATCAAGGAATTGTTTGCTTATAAGTTCAGTATCGAGGAACACCTCGACGACATCGAGTGACCATTGACATCAAGAAGTACCAAAATATTGTTTGCGGTAAAACTGATATCAAGGGATGCTTGGCGTCGAGGGGTTGACATCGAGGTGTTGTTGGCATCAAAGTGTGCCGAAATATTGTTCGTTGTAAACCTGTCAGAGAATCCCTCGACGAGCCAATGGCTCGATGTGAAATGCCTCGATATGAAATAAAATAATGCGGGCGTGCCAATGTTTGTGCGTGCAAACATAACGATTTGAAAAATAGACATGTTGATATCGGTAAATTGATAAAGTAAATGCCCTGACAAAGACATGTTGATATCAAAATAAGTTGTCCTGATAAGGCTGACTTCTAAACGATTGCGACAGAGTAGGCAAACACTACCCCTAGTTCTTTTCTATGCCTGCCTGGCCGCAGGACTTAAATAATTTATGAAAATCTCTCTTTGAGTGCCAAAAACTTATGACCAATCGATGGCCTGCTTAACATATTAGCGGATTTGAAAATCAGCAAGTGCCTTGACAATCAATCAATTTAAATGAACATCTTGACAGAAAACATAGTCTTGACAGAAAACAGCATACCAATGGAAATCAATTGACGTAAAGTATATTTATGTAAAAGGGTCAAAACGTACGAGCCAAACGACTTCCATTAATAACAAAAGAGTATTGGCAAGTTCCCCGATGTACAAACATTACAAAAATATACAAAACGATGAGTCTCCTGTTTCGGCATAATCTGCCAGATGAGTTGATAAATCTTTTAAGTTCTGAAAATTGACTCCTTGATCGGCAGGTAAACCCGCCGATGAGCTGATAATGCATGAAAAACGACTTGTTGACAGAAAGTAACATTGACGACGGGAGACCCACCGTCAATGGTTCGCCCAACCTTGATGGATGGCCATCAATCGGGCTCCTGATCAGCGGGTGGCCACTGACCAAGGCATCGACGGAGCAGATGGCTACTCAGCCGATAGCCGTCAAGCAGATGGCTACTTGACGACGAGCTCATCAGGCAGATGGCTACTTGATGAGTTTGTCATATAAATACGTGGGCACTTACATGACAGTTACCAGCGAGCTACTTGCTGATATGAGTGGTTTCGCTCGAGTCAGTGTCAGCTGACGGCGGAAGAGAGCGGCGGCGGCGGCGGCGGCTTACTGTGAGCGGCGGCGGCGGCGGCGGCAAGATTTCAGGCTGTCAGGGATCACTGGTGGCTGAGGAGGGACAGACTGATATCGAGGAGTTGGCACGTTGATAACTTGACAGAAAACAGCTGTTAACTGCCTGCTATCAAGGGGTTTCGCTCGAGACAGCGTCTGGACAGCGGAAGCAGCGGCGGCGGCGGCTTAATGTCGGCGGCGGCGGCAGACCATTTTTAGTGGCGGCGGCGGCGGACCTTGGGCGGCGGCGGCGGCAAGACTTCAGGCTGTCGAGGGTGGCTGGTGGCTGAGGAGTGACGGTTGATATCAGGGGTTCTACAGGGTGTTTGCTGAAAAAAGAAGCAGCGGAGCGCTGGACTTCCGGAGAGGCGTTGAGCCGATCAGTGTTAGACTGAAAAGTTGTTGATTGAGTTGTGTGTGTGTCCTTTGCGCGAATGGCAGCTGCTGTGTATTTATAGGTGCTGGATCGATGAGCTGATGGCCAGAAACTGCTCTCCTGATGGCCGAAAATCAAGGGGCTGATGGCCACTATCCCACTTCTCCCACTACTTTGTTATTTGCCCACTACCTCCACTATGTTAATGGTGGTTTTCCTCTATGTTTTTGCTGAAAATTAAGGTAGTTGGAGAAGAAGAAACGTGTCTTTCAATTTGAATTTTAATTAATGATAACTAACTAGAGATAATTAAGGAAGTTGTTGTTTAAACCAACTAATATGGTTTATCCTTTATTAATTATCTCTAATTAATATTAATCTTTAACCAAAAATCAGATTTAGACAACACAAGAGGGCTGGCCGATTTTTAGGGCTGGGCCCAGGTCGAGTTCGGGCCGATCGGTCCATTTTGGCTTTGGGTCGAGCCATTTTGGTCTTAATTTGTAGTTATAATCGGCCCCTTTATATAATTGCCCAATTAATTAATTAATGGCCTTACTTATCAAGTGGGCCACTTAATTAATCTTGGCCCAATTAATTAATTAACTTAATTAATTGGTCCAGAAATACTTAGCTAGGCCTAATTAACCATATTTTGGTCTTTAGTTTGCAATTAATTAAACTTAGCCCATAAATTAATTAACCTTATTAATTAATTAATTTATGTTTGGCCCAAAATTAATTAATTGCGAGGATTGGGTCGAGTTTTGAAATTGGGCTCAATGGCTAATCCGTTGGTTCGATTGGACCCATTTTCGGTCCAGATTGGATCCGATTTGGTCCGATTTGTTTTGGAGTGACTTGGTTCGGCCTATGTGCCATTTTTGGCTTGTCATCGAGCCGTTATACCTCGATTTATCGAGGGCGATTTTTTAGGTACAAACAATGTCCTCCGTAAGTCGTATCTGATAAATTTTATTTGATAATAAAATTTTATCGGATAGACTTAGTTTTAAAATTTCCCATTTTATCCTTCGATCGGCATTTAATTTGATCATGCTTTAATATTTAAATTAGCCATTTTTAGCCAATTGAAACATAACAGCATTTTTGGGATTAAAATGTTTCCCAATCAGTTAATTTTATGCCAGATGTCAACTTACCAACTCACTCCCAACTTCCCGGGAAAATTCAATTGGAATCTATTTCTAGTTCCCAATTTAATTGGTAGTCTATTAACACACTTTTCCCAAAAAGACAAAACTCTTACACTTCCCTGGGCCCCACGTCACTTTTTCCCTTCACCTTTTCATCTTCTCTCTTCTCTCTTCTCACTTCGGCCGATTCATCTTCTCCAAAGAAAAAACTCCATAGCCGATCACTCTTACCTCCACATCAAGCTCTCTACTTCATCTCCTTCCTTCATTCTTGCGCCATCGGATTCCCCTTCTCACGAAGAACCCAAAACCCGAAACCAAATGCCAAAAAACCTCTCAATCTGAAAAACCCATTTTCGAAATCCCCCATAGCCGAAAATTTCCAAGCTTCGAAATCAAGCTTCTTGGTTCGATTGTCTCGTGCTCTCACCATTTTCGGATTCCTCTCGCTCCAAAGAACCCAAAACCCAACACCAAACCTCCCAACAACCCCTAAATCCGAAAACCCATATTTGGAGTTCAAGAAACTCCATAGCCGAAAAAGCTTCAAGGTTGGGCCTATTGGTTCGGTTTTTTCCTTTTTTCACTAGATTCGGGTTCTCTTTGCTCTAGTGAGGCAACAATCGGAGCCTATTTCTCGAGAATCCTCACAACTGAAAATACCCACCTCCACACTACTACCATTTCCAAATACCTAGGCTTTTCTCGATTATAAATGGCTGCCGGGGACATCACACAACGTGAGGTGAAAATTTCTACTCAAGTGTTACAAGAAACACCGCAGGGCATTACAATCGGCCCGTTCCACACCCCGGTCGATTTACCACCAATAGCCGAGCATCCAATTCGACACCCGAGCGAGGCCCTTCCTTTTTCTCTTGGCGAGGTGAGTTTCAAATCATCCACGAGGGGATGGCCATGGGCAGGTTCCGTTGTCCATTCGGATTGGCTCATTTGGTGTGGTAGGGTAGAAAGGACATTTGCTCCCGTTTGGCGGATGTGTGGCATTTTCGATGCCATCCAATTTTGTAAAACAGGGTTGTCATTGAATCTCCCTCTCCTACGTGCCGCGGCTCAATTTTGGTGCCGAGTCGACAATACATTTCATTTTGCGCATGGCCCGATGACTCCCACTCTTTTGGATATTTTAGCTATTTGTGGTCTTGGGCCTGTTGGGGGTTATATCGATCCGTTGCCTTCTGCTAGTGACGAGGCATTTCTTTTTCCTCCAGCTTATCGTTCCAGTGGTTTCAGTGACAATGCCCCGTCATACGGACCTGTCATCGGTCGTTACAAGGCTTTGCCGGCTTCTATCGAGGTATCTCATGCTGAGCATGTGCATTTTTTAACCCTTTGGTTATCTCGTTATATCTTTTGCACCCCCGCCCTATCGGTGACTAAAGAGTATAACGCTATTGCATTGAGTCTTGCTAAGGGTGAAAAGATAGCTTTGGGACCTCTTGTATTTTCTGGTTTTTGTGTGGGTATGGAGGGTTTTTTGGATTCTGGGTGCTGTTTTTTGCAGGGGCCTATCTGGCTTTTACAGATTTGGTTGTATGGTTATTTTCCCGATTTTTGTATGTTCAGCGAGGCTCCGATTGGTTCTGAGATTTATGCGGCCTTCGTGGCTCGTCAAAAGGTTCCCCCTTGTAATTTCTATTACTTTTTTAGTCGACTGTATGATTCTGTCAAGGGGCTCGAGCCACATTTTGCGGCCTTCTACCCCTCGTTTCTGTCAGCTTACAGTTCATCCATGTCAACCGATGAGTTCAAGGAGTATCAGAAATTGTGGGCTAACTTTCTTACACCGAGAGACATCCCATCGGGTTTGAAAGTTACGGGAGCCAAGACTGCAGCGAGGCGAAAGCCTCTCAAATGTACTGTTCGATTTTATCCGGCGCATTACGTGGCCAGGCAGTTTGGTTTGGTACAGTCAGTCCCTCGATGTGGTTCTTCTCTTCGCATTAGGGATAAGGAGTTTGACGTACCTGACATGGATAGCTTTGACGAGCTGCGTCGTTGTTGGCGTACGGCCCGTGATTCTTTTGTGTTTCAGCCCTTTGCTCCTACTCCCGTTGCCTCGCCTGATTTCATCAAATGGTGGGGAGATTATATTGCGCTGACTCGTAAAGAGCCTTTCCATGTTGCTGTGACGAGGTTCGAGGTCCCCAACCACCCCGAGGTCATTTCTACTGATGGTCCCTTTCTCGAGCATACGGCTGCTGCCT